>PVIJ01000478.1:0-201856 GCA_004024925.1 Scalopus aquaticus
AAAAAAAAAAAAAAGAGTTTTGGAATGAAACATCACAAGGCTGTGGGATAATCCTTCTGAATTCTACACACTTAATTACAACACTGTCCATTTTTAAATACTCACCTGTCTCTATATGTTTTAAACAAAATAGAGCATTCTTTAAATAAAGAGGGATTTCTATGCTCAGATTTTTAAGCCCTAGAATCTTGAAAATATTATTTTATCTTCCAACCCTTCCAACTGCCACCAGCAACACATTACAATAACCCCCCTCCCCGCCCAGATAAATTGACTACCGGGAATAAAGCCTGAGAGAAAACACAATGTAAACGCCCACAGTTGTTAAACAGTTCTTTCCTTTCAACAATGACTTTAGTTTGTTTTTACATTTTTTTTTTCAATTTCTATGCCCCCTACTTGGTTTTCATCAAGTTCACATCAGGGGAACCCTTGGATAATCAGATAGAAACAGGTTCAGCATAGAAAAAGCTCAATAACCAGTGGGAAGCAAACCCAAATCCATAATAACCAATGAAAAGATGACTCAAATCAGAGTAAATCAACTTACAAAAATTTTAAAAGAATAAAAAGGAAATATGCAGGAAACAATTAGAGATAATCATTGTTAATTACAAAGAAATAAGTTCATATTAAAAACTTTTAGATTACATTATTCTGGGACATATTTACATACAGTGTTTTTGTTTTACTTAAATTTAAAGAATAATCAAATATCACAGCATATCCCACCAGTAAAAAAAAAAAAAAATCTGTTATCAAATATTGACTAAAATGTTTTATTTTTTCGTTCCTTAAACTACATCTATTATTTTTAAGTACAATAGTTTTTTTCCAGAATTCAAGATTGGGAGTGGAGTGGAAAAGTGTGAGTTTAATACTAAACATAGTAATCTGCATTATCATGAAAATCTTCCAAAAAATCTCCTAGAAAAACAGGGCTTGGTATTTATATTTTCAGCTGATGAGGTTTTTATACAGCAGTGAACTCACATATTCTTTTTATAAGGATATAAGTATTTGGCATATTTTTTCATGGAAAAGTTGCTTCATTACATTCCATACCTATCTTTTCCATGCTAGTGTCTTTGGTAGCCAATGAATGGGTTTTGTTTGGTTATATTGGGGATGGTATTTGTGTGACTCAAAGCAGCTTACACAAAATGTGAAAGTTCACGTTTTATAGTAGCAATTATACAACTTTTAAAATCCATTCTATGCCACTTATTCTTTAAGAATGAAATAATATATTTTCCTAACAAATCATCTAAAGATAATGTTCACTCCAGGAAGAGGCATTTTCTTACCTTCATGGCACCTGCAAAACCACACATATTAAATAACATATAATATTTATAATATGAGAGGCTCTTTTTAACTGCGCATGCTTTTTTTTCATAAATTAAATCAAATTGCATACAGAGTAGGTATTTAATTATTTTAGAAACTTTAGCAACATTTAATTTAATCAGACCTCAACGGTATTTTCCATGCATCTGGAGCCTCATAATAATGGTAAGGATGGCAACTATGAGGCAGTAATTCATATCTGTCTTTTCATATTCCTAAAACATGTTCAAAGATAAATATTATGCTCATTTATAAATGAGAAAATGTTTAATGGTGTTAAATACAATATTTAAGATATATGTGGTAAGATGAATTTCAATCATTTCTAAATGCAAAGGTCATGATCTTTCCAGTAAGTAATATTGTCACTTACGTAAATTTTACCTGAGAGCTGCCGTGTTTCAAGTATTTTTTTTTTTTAAGATTTATTTATACAAGCTGGGGTACAGGCCATAGGCGTGGGGCGGCGAGAGGGTTCACCAGAGACAGAGTGGGGAGCAGAACAGGCAGATTGAGTGAAATACACTGCTGAGGGGAGCAGCGGGCGAGGCAGGAGAGGTCTGCCGCACCATGTGGGACTCTCCCGGATGGGCATCGAACCCAACCGCATGCTGCCGACAGCTCCACAGCGCAGAGCTCAACTGCTGCGCCACCAGGGAGGCCCCTGTTTCAAGTATTTTCAGGGAGACATTCTTTAAGTTTTACCTGTCATCAAAATCTATTAGCACCTTTAAACAACTATTACAATTAAAAAAAAAAATTCCCAAATAACAATCTGTGTGATTGTGCCTCTAATCTGACATGATGAATCTCTCAGCGAATAGAAGCAAAAAGATCACTGAGAAAGTGAGAAAAGTGAGTATGTCACATTAAACACTTTCTACTTTTCATTGCTCATGTAAACTGATGGAGAGAATCTTTCAATGGTTGGAAAAGAAGGCTATTGGCATTCTCCCACATGGTTCCTTAAGAAAATAATGTGGAAGATCAACATGGAACTTAATTTCAGAGGTTTGAATGGAAAATATAATTTATGGGTTAACTACCAACAACCCAGGAAGAGCAACAAGTACTACTGGATGCTTCATTAAGCAAAAAGAACACAGTGACTAGAACCTCAGAGTCTTCAGCACCAAGTCTGGGTCTTCACATATTGGATAATTCTCTCATCATTAGGTTTACTCTAAGACAAAGTATTCAAGTGTCTAAGCTGTTATCCTGTTTCTATTGTGACTCTTCTAGAGTGTTCCATTATCCAATGTTCTTTAGCCTCGAGACACCTTAATGACATCAAAATATTAGGCCATTTACCACAGGTGACCTATGAATTCCACAATGAGGAAGTATGCTGTCTTGTAACTAATAATAACAGTTATAAGACAGATCTTAGAGTATCTCTTTGGAATAGAATCCTTAAAGTGTATGAACTCTTTTATCCATTACAACATTAAAACAGGCAAACTATGAAAACTAAGTGCCCAAAGACAGATGAAAGGCTTAGGAAGCCGGTGTATATACAGAATGGAAAACTACTCAGCTATTAAAAAAAAATAAAAGATAATCTCTTGACTTTTGCAACAACATGGATGGAATTTGAAGGGATTATGTTACGCAAAGTAAGTCAAAAGGAGAAAGTCAAATACCTAACAGTGGCTTTAACATGTGAAATATAAATAATGAAAACAAATAGCTGATAATTTTTTAATTTTTGTTTCCAGATCCCTTTGAAAAGCTATTGGAAGCACTATACACACACACACACACACACACACACACACACACACACACACACACACACACATATATATCTCTGAGATCTGATGAAATCCATGTATTTTGTGAAATTACATGTAGATTCAAAGAGTTCATAGAACCCTTTCAGCATGTCTAGAGACCCGAATTCTAGACATTCTGGTAACATATTTGTCAGTTCTATTCAAAATCTCTTTCAACAAATGGATCCATGTATATGTTTCTAATTTCCCTGATTTTGTTATTTCACAGCATTCTTAGGAAATAGTTTAAGGATACTTAAAAGAAACAGTACCATCAGGTAATTTAAAGATAGCTTAACAAAATAATTATTTGCAAAAGTCTGTACAATTTAGTAAAAACAGTAAGAAATAGTGCAGGATCCAGTGGTCATGGGGAGTCATTACAGAAGAATGGAGGGAAAGCAGTAGTGTTGGGAGTCCTAATAGAGGCCCACCAGACTATATTACCACCACCCAATCTCCTATTTGCACCCCCGAGTGCCAAACAGAAGCCTGGGGGCAGGAAGTCAGTGGACACAATCAACTGTGGTCAGCCGGCCAAAATACAGAGCAGCCAGAAGGAAGAGAATGATTGCGGAGGACAATGGAGAATATAAATCATAGCAGAGTGCTTCACAAAAACAAGGCAATTCCTTTCAGGAAGGTTCTAGAAAATTTCTGGCCTTTGATAAATGTATATATGATTCCAGTATGTGTCCTGACATTTTATTTTTGCTTTTTAATGGTCATTAAAATAATGCTGCTGGCTTTTAACATTATATAGGTTTCATTCACCAAGAACAACAAAAACTTTTGAATAATGTATACAATCCATATTTGCTGATTTATTCATAACTTGCTTTTTCCAAACGGTATTTATAGCAATTCATTAAAATGTGAAGGTAAAATAAAGCTAGATAACATAAAATGATACACGTTTTTTTGTCATATAACTACAATAACCAGCTAAGAAATAATTATTTTCTCCAAATTAACAGCACAGCTTTTTGAAAGATAAATTCTTTTGCCTGTTAATGTATTTTCCCCTTAGTGAGATTTTATATAATTAGAAAACAGATCTTAATAATTACTTAATTTATATATTAATGAGGCCATTAACAGGAGGGTAACCTCACAGAGATACAGATGTTTGAACCATTTTTTATATTCTTTTTCATTTTTATGTATATTTTCTATGTGTTTTTTTCATTCACACACCATTTAGGAAATATCGTGGGAAATCTCTCTGCCATGGAAAATCTACCTAAGCAGGACAGAAAAAGATGTAAAATGATGGAAAGACTGTTTAATCTGTACAATTTCAGTCTGGATATGGGCCATTATACAACTCAAGCATTTTTGCTTATCTGCTGAGTTAGTTAATTTCTCTGCTTAAGTTTTAAACTTTGAAATTATTTTATTACTTAAGTTATTTTAGTTAAATACAGCTCATTTTGAAATTTGATCAGTAATGTTTTTACCAGTTCTGAAATTCAATGATTCATCATCTTCTCAGATTGGTTATTCTTTTTTTTTTTCTCCCTCTCTCACACACACTCAAAAACACCTATGAGACAACATTTCCAGACATTTATCTCTTAAAAATGTAACAGTCCAGAACCTTCACATGACAGGCAGGGAGTGCTTAAATGCTGAAAACAGTCTGTCTACTATCAGTTTAAAAAATGTGTTTATAAAAGTTAATTCAAAAACTAATAAATAAGTCAATAGAGAAGTTCTAAAATGATAAAAAAATCAGTTCAATTGATTTTTATTCTCTATTAACTAAATATATGCTGACATAAAATAAATCAGCCTGCAAAAATTTACTGAAATGTGTAATATCAATGGAAATTTTCTACTAATTCCAACTTTGCTTTATTAATTTTTAAAAGATTTATTTTATTTATGCATACAAGAACTGGGGTATAGGCCAGAGGTGTGGGGGGTGAGAGGATTCACCAGAGACAGAGTGGGGAGCAGAACAGTCAGACTGACAAAATACACTGCTGAGGGGAGCAGCGGTCAAGACAAGAAAGGTCTGCTGCACCATGTGGGTTAGCTCCCTGGCCTGGGATTGAACTCATGCTGCAGTGGCTGGTGACAGCTTGATAGCACTGAAACTTTAACCCCTGCACCACCAGGGAGGTCCTCCAACTTTTCTTTTAAAAGAAAGGGAAAAAAAGTTCTCTGATGAGATTTATTTTAAGTCAAATCACTTCATAGATTGCTGAAGAGTGGTGACATCCACACTGAGAAGGAAACAGTTTCTTGACAATATCTAAGGAATGAAGATGTGTCTGCTAGATTTTTAGAGCCAAAAAAAAAAAAAAATAGCAAAAACAGACACAAAATTCCTGGCATTTTTAGGTAAAACACACTAACTTCTGGCAAGTAAATAGTTGACTCCTTTTATACCACGATTGTCTGTCACTTGTGTTCTGTCCTCAAAATTCCATTTAGTTTTCCATTTTCTCTTTTCCCTCCTCTCTCCTTGTCACTCTCTCATATACATGCTCCATGCCCAGGACATTTAGGTATCAAACAATTGAACTCCATGTTTTCAATTGCATAATTGGATACACTGTTTCATTCTTTTTTATGAAAATGTTATTTTACCCCCCCCAAAACAACTGAAGACAAAATATCTATAGATTATATATGTGGCACGCTTTTCCTATATTTCTTTCTTGTTCTGCTATTTTTCTTCAAAATGGATCACAGCTCCTCAAAATAATTTTGCAAAGTACACTAAAATTAAATAGAACTTTGCTAACATTGTATTTAATATTGTTGCCAGTAATACTATCTCCCTTATCTATGAGGCCCTCAGAAACTCAATCATAATAACCAATGAACACAAAAAAATCCTTTAACTATGACTTATATTCACACATAAATTCTAAGACAGAAACAAGTTCAAGTTGTTCTTTAGATCTTCATACTTCTTAGATTTGCTTGCCAAATTTCTTGTAAGTCATTTTGACATTTAAAAGGAGCTACATCAAAAAAGGTTCTGTTTCTGTTTCCAAAGTCATTTTTTTTCTTTTTCTTTTACTGACAGTCTAATAACATCTATCATTTCTTACTCACCTCTAACTCTCTTCATGAGTTGGCCTCTTTACCTATGGATAAATCAAGTGACATATTCAACCTCAGAAAAGGGAAAAAGAGTCAAGCATTCAGACATCATGTTTTCACTGAGGAGCTGGTCTAACACCAGTATAAGATCTGCATTTAAAAGAACAGGAATCTAGTTGGAAGTCTAGTGTAGTTTAAATACCAAAATATGTAGAATTAAAAAGGTATAATAGTAACTAAAGTTGTCCTAGGACTCAGGATAATTTAACTTTAATTCCATGCCATTTCTCTTGTGTGATTATTTTTCAGACTCCCTGAGCTGCCCCCTCTAATAACAAAGGGCTATTCTCTAGAACAACTTTGTTGAAGAGTTATTCTAAGTCCGTCATGTAACATTAATGTAAATATATAGCAAAAGCCCAATAAATGGTTGCTAATTTCAGTATTAATACCAACATTTTAGAGAAAGGGGAAGCCATGGTAAACATATTGGCACAAACTGATGCATGGTAAATTCTTAAAGAATGAACAGACTTATAGAAAAAACTTAGAAAAGCATTCCTACCAACTGGTGCACTCAGGAGACTATAATAATTTGTTTCTAATAATACTCTTTGAAAAAGCAATTGAAAAGTGCTCTAATTGTCACTCAATTTACAATCCAATTTACAGAATATCACCAAACTAAACTATTAGTCTTTAACGGCCAAGAAATGAAATTAGAAAAGGCTTTCAGTCATTTAACTATATATATATAACTGTTTAGGTGGCACATAACATAAAGAGAAGTAGAAAGTTTTAGAGAGAGAGAGATGATTTTTAAAAATCCTGACTTTCAATGGTTACTCCTAATAAACATGGATAATTTGGTTTATATGTTATGCCACTAGAAAATGCAAACAGTTCATCTGAGGTCTGAAGATTGTATTCTCATTCACACAAAATCATATTCTTCAACTTGTAAAAATACATCATATACCTTAATATTAGCTTATTAAGAACTTTTCAATTAACATAATCAAAGTGAGAAAAATATTCAAGACAACAACTTAATGAAAATACTAACAGTCTCTCTATTTTCCAGAATAAATCTTGGATCATCTACAGAAGGATTCCTGGTAAAACCATGAGCCAAAATCCACAGAGCCTCTTTTTTTAGTTGAAAAACAATTAGGACAAGGCTATTCTGAAATGCCACCCTAGAAAATAAAGCATAATCAATTTGTTGCCTTTTGTGTGATTTGGGATAAATCTCTGAACATCTCTGAAATTTAATCTATTCTCTTGCTGATAACAGCAGGATAAGAGTAACTGTCCTTTCTCTCCCATAAAATTTCAATGGTGATCAAAATAAATAATGGATGTCTAAATAAATGGATGTTGATAATGATATAGTACTATAAAAATGCTAAGCCAGAGCAAGCAATAGTGCTAAGTTGAAATGTGATAATGAAAAATATCTTAAGGAAAAGCAAAACATAGGCCTTTCAAAAAGTTATATGACACATTCTCAAGACATAGCTATTGAAAAAAAGAATGAATGTCACTTAATGAATCAAAGAAAAAGATACATGAATGAACGTATCATAGATAGGTTTCCCAGACATCTTAAATGGGTCCTGATAATGAATTTAAGTTTTGAAAAAATCTTATTTTTGTTTAAAATAATGAACATAATACTCATCTTGAGCTTCACAGTTAATATTTTATACACAGATATCAGATCTTTTATTACTATTTCTGGAAAGAATATTAAAAGAACTGATGAGCGAATACTTTATTTAAAAAAAAAACTAATTTCTAAAAAATAATTTTAAACCTACTCATGTTTTAGCAACCACATTAAGAGTAGATTATTATAAATACACCATTTAAATATATTAAAAACTTTATTGGTGACAAGTATTAAAAATCAGTCATATATTGTGTATATGACCTTAGAATGGTAGATTCAGTTTTTCAAAACTGAATTTTACTCTTCTCTCAGATCACTGAAACATATGTTTGAGTTATATATTGCATTAATTCTTTGTAGAAGCAATATATGCTGGAATTTAGCTTATTTATGCAATTGACATAATCCTTCAGGAATAATTTTCAAGTATAACCTCTGTTTCAACACAAATGAAACTATAAGTTATAGCTCCAATTTTTTCTAAGCCAGTCTTTCAATAAGGTACAGAAATATGTTTTCATTAAAAATATTTACATGAAAATAACATATTCAATAACTTGATATTTCACTGACATTAACAATAATTAATACTAGCTACAATTCCTAACATTTGTTCTTGCAAATTGTTGCACTTTTTTCAATGCCTCATTTAAGTCACATAAGGTATGCTGTACAAGCATTATGCCCAGTTTCTCTATGTTAAAAAAAAAAAATAGGTATCATCTGCACTATTTAATATTCTGAGCCTCAGTATATTCATCTGTAAATTGAGGTTAATTAAGCATAACATCAGAGAGAGATGCATATAAACCCAAATTTTAAACACTCATTAAATTTAACCACGGAAAATACAATGTTGCTGAGAATGTTGTGGATATTGTAAGAGTGTTATGGAGGAAAAAAAGGAAAAAAATCAAAACCAGTTTTGGGGGTTTTAATGATATGTCATACTATCAGAATTTTAAAGATTCAGATGTCATTTTTTTTTAAAATTTCATAGATAAGGGAGAGATTAGGTCTTTAGCTCGTTTATCTATCTATTATTATCAGTTTTTGTTGTATTTAAGAGTGACACAAGAACCAGATAAATGTATTTTTGCACAAAAGTAACAGACATGAGCACTTGGTTTACCATGGATCATTTTTTTTTTCCTATCAGTGAGAATGTGATACTTAAGGGTCTAGAAAATGTTTAAGAACAATGAGCATGTTGGATATTTAAACTCTTTTATTTTGGTTTCCATTATTCTTGACCACTCAATTTCCATTAAATCATTTTCTTGAAATAAGAACATAATTTCTTGTGTTAGTTATAGGCAGACATCATCGAGAGTTAGGTGCCTTGATCAGAAAAACATGGAGATTTGAGATTTGCATAAATGTTTTTAGGATTACAGGGATTCTCTGCTTCTTGCAGAACATAAACTTGCTTTTCATCTAGGTCTCTCTTCCCTTTCCCGTCTTCTTTCTCTCTCCAGTTTTCTTGCCTGTGCATCTGTGGATTGAAAACCGAAACTTCCACAGCTATGGGGCATCCTGAACACTGCATTCCAAGGACAGACCTAGGGACTCAGTGCACAAATCATAGACCTCAAAAATCTAGGAAAACTGCAGTTCTTCAAAATCTGTGATTACAAGGAACTCGGAAGAGTTCAGTAACTGGAAATGAGGGAAGAGCCTAGCTGCTGTGCAGCACTAGCAGACAGCACTTCTGGAATATGCTTGTGAATACCAGCACTTTCTTCAACTAATCAGCAATGCACCTGATTCCTCTTTAAGCTTCAAGTTCTGTGTGTTCAGTAATGCCCTGTCACATCACTAAGAAAAATACAATCTCGTGCACACCAGGGGTCTGACATGTTTGGTCCCTCAGAATTCTTTAAGTTTGCAAACCCCCTGCATTGAGGAAGTGAATAGGCTAATAGCTTCACAGATAGGTCTGTGACCTAACCAATGTGCTATATTCATGTGTACTATGGGGTCAGTTTCCCCAAAAGGGTCAGTTAGACTTATATCAGTAGACCCAGAGTGGGCCTACTGTCCCCATGGTATGACAACTAGAGGTCAAACAAAGCACTGTGAGCCTCAGGAAGTCTATTAACATTACTTAAAGACTCCAGATTGTTTTGCAAGAGGACAAGCAGGGCCCTGAGGTCTAGGAGAAACTTTTGTTTTGCCTAAATGTTTGTCCCTCCCTAATCTAAGAAGAGATGGTATGTTCTAAGCTTCTGCCCTTTTCCTAAAGCAGAAGCAATCACTGCCTTTCATGACCTAGAAGGACTTAGTTAGAGGGTCTCATCCAGTTCTAGGCTTATAAGGAAACATGTTCTCTTTACCTCACCTTTATTCTCAGAGTAAGGATGAGGTCAACCCCTTAAGACGCGTTCCCCTCTCTGTCCTTGATGTCCTAGGGTTCTGAAACATAGGCTAAATGTTCCTGGTCTACTGCATTATTCTTTAGAATTTACAGACATGTGAATTCTCCGTATGTATGCTATTACATGGATTGTTTTTCCTTTGCTAACTCCTCTGGATTACTTGTTCAGCACTAGAACCTAAAGGGGTATTGGATAATTTTATTTGCATCCCAACAGCACTCAATCGTCATACTCAGTTTCAAATACTTGCAGATAACCCAGCATAGCAATGGTTGTGACACAAAGATAATTATGATTTCTGCCTTCCATAACTTGTGAAAAGGGCCCTGATTTTCAAATTTCAGAAACACAAACTTTCTAATAAATGGTAAAATGGAAACTGGACAAAAAGCTCTCTCAGTTGGTTTTAATAAATTTCAGAAACAATTTATGTTTTGTTTTCTCTTTTAGGCAAGAGAACTCTGCCAAGAATTGACTGCAGCTACTTTAAGAGCTACTGTTATTAAAGATAAAAGGTCACATGCAGGGATGGTATTAGCAAAATTGTCAAATAATTTCATTTTAGTTCCCTCAACTTCCCCAATTTTTGCCCTTTCTCCCTAATTTGTGCTCTTTCTCCCCTTTCCTGCCCATAGAAGTCACAACACATTTGTATTCTATACATTTTCTTATCAACACTTCCTTTATGGAACTGAACAATTTTAAGTGCATTTCCTTTTACATCAGGTCAAGCAGACTTAACCCAAAATAATTTATGTGTAATTGCGAAATGTTATTGCAAAAAGTAAGTGATGGGAGAGGGATATTCCAGAAGAGAATCAAACTGGCAGATCTCCACATTCATACCTACTAGTGGTTTTGAATTACACCCCAACATATATTAATTTATTTGGCTTGAATTATAAGGGGCTTTATATCTATTTAAGATTTTTTAACAGCCAGATTTTAAAAAGTGATTTAAGATTGTATTTAGGGCTTAATCTCCTAAGGCATTCAGCATGTACAAAGAGATGAATTCTGAATATTCATGCTATCATGCTTTTTACAATTTGCAAATCTAGATTATAGATTAAAATAAAAACAGAATGTTGGTTTGATTTAGATGCATTCATCTCTCATACAGTCTTCCAAAAGATTACTTCTAATCCTTTATTTGTATTCATACTTCTGAGGTTTCATTAATGTGTCTAAAACATTTTCTTAAGTTTACCTATCAATTTAATGTTCAGGATAATATACTGGCAATCTATATGAATTTAGAAATTATGGGACACAACTTTAAATCGTTATCTACAACCCCCTTCTTCCAACAAGCCTTCTCATTTTTCTCCTACATCCCCAACATTAATTTGCCTTTCTGTCACAGGTTTTGTAGGTTTTGCACTGTGCTATTGAAGGATGACATTCATGTATAGGAACCTGTGAATATTGCATAAAATCAGCAATTTTGGGTTTGTGCAGAAAAAAACCTGCCCCATTGCTATGGGTACCATACCCAAACACTATATGCTCAGGTTGTCAAACTAAACTTTGATTTGTTCATTTCATGCAAATCATTCCCTCTTCATCCCATATGCAATCACTTAATCCTATCAAGTCTACTTCAAGAACAACATCCTATTTCTCTTTTTTATTTCACTATCTTTGTTCATATCTCTTCTAATATAATCTAGCCTGCAATTCACCATCACTTTCTACCCTGTCTAGTCTCTCCTTTTTGCTGCTAGGTTTTTTTGTTTTTTGTTTGCCAAGATAGAAACTTTCTTAATCTCCAGGTTAAAAACTTCTTTAATAACCCATTGCCTTATTTCATAAGTAATTAAATAAAGTCCCCAATTATTTTCTCAGGAGACGATGTTGACTTAGCTTGGATTCTTCCAGAGTCAACTGTGAATCAAAGATTCGAGTGCAATGTTTTGGGGAAGAAAAAAACGTAGGTAATGGGAAATGGTAAAAAGGATAAGAAAGCAGAGACAGGGAGTCGCTTGACAGGTTGTGATCAGTCAAGTCACTTTTGCTTAATCCTGCTGGTACTTTCTGGAGTGCCGTACAGAACATGTCCTTTAGAACTAATTAGCACAGTAGATACCAAAAAGATATGAGAGAAGATATTCAATAGCATCTGCTAATCCTTTCACCTACAACACCAGGCTATCATTCTAGACTAGATAACTCACGTTTTAAGCTTTTACCAGCCACCCAGATCCTACCACATGAAGCTTTCCACTTTTCTCAAGCATACTATTTTGATTGCATGACTACACTCATCCTCCAACTTTGATTTTGTTTTTAAAGATTTGTTTTTATTTATTTATGCATCCAAGAACTGGGATGTAGGTCAGAGGTGCAGGGGGATGAGAAGATTCACCAGAGATAGAGTGGGAAAAGGAACAGGCGGATCTACTGAAATACACTGCTGAAGGGAGAAGCGGGCAAGACAGGAGAGGTCTGCTGCACCATGTGGGTCAGCTCCCTGGCCTGGGATCGAACTCATGCTACAGTGGCAAGTAATAGCTTGATAGTGCTGAGACTTAACCCGTGCACTACAAAGGAGGCCCCCAACTTTGATTTTTAAAATCAGTTAAAATGTGGCCTTTTTAAAATTCATATATTTTTATTGTGGAATATATACATAACATAAAATTTAACACTTCAACCACTTTTTAAGTGTACACTCAGTGGAATTTAGTGCACTCAGTGTCATGCCATCACCACCATTGCCCATTTCCAGAACAAGCACATGATCCCAACACAAATTCTCTGCCCATTAAACGACAACCCCAAGTCCCTTTCTCCCAGTCCTTGGAATCACTATCCTATTTCCCAGTTTTTCATTCCTTTCTAAAATCGCAGATTGTGGGCCTCCCTGGTGACGCAGCAGTTGAGCGTTACACTGTGGAGCTGTTGGCAGCGCGCAATGCAAGTTCGATGCCCAGCCGGGGAGAGTCCCACATGGTGCAGCAGATCTCTCCTGCCTCATCCGCTGCTCCCCTCAGCAGTGTACTTCTGATCTGCCTGTTCTGCTCCCCACTCTGTCTCTGGTGAACCCTCTCGCCGCCCCATGCCTCTGGCCTGTACCCCAGCTTGTATGTATAAATAAATCAATCTTTAAAATAAAATAAAATAAAATCGCAGATTGTGAAATTTTGGCTGTGTCCTTCAAGATGCCAAAATCTAGGTAAAATGCAAATCTTCTAACTAATCATTCCAATATTTCTAAGTAGCCACATTTCTGATGAAAGTGCCTTTTATACTTGAATAATTCATACATCATTCTATGGTAGTGTTTATGAGGGTTAAGGAAATAGCACATATTAGACATTAGAAGAGTGCTTGGTATATGTAATCATTATATATGTTAATTACTATTTATTACTACACTTATGAACCACCCTAAAAACTCACTAAAAATGTAATCCTCAGGCTAGAAGTGCAGATATTCCTTTCTTTTTCTCTTTTTATACAAGCTTGGGATACAGGCCAAAGGTGTGGGGTGGCGAGAGGCTTCACCAGAGACAGAGTGGGGAGCAGAACAGGCAGATCAGAAATACACTGCTGAGGGGAGCAGCGGGCGAGGCAGGAGAGGTCTGCGCACCATGTGGGAATCTTCCCGGCTGGGCGTCAAACTCACATCACCGCTGCCGACAGCTCCACAGCGCAGCGCTTAGCCGCTATGCCACCAGGGAGGCCCAGTGCAGATATTCTAATCAAATTTTTGGGCTTCAAGAATCCATATTTGTGAACAATCAGACCAAATTAGTCTCTGCATAGCACTATGATGAAGAACATGGTGGTAATAAGCCTATTTGCTAAATTGTTTCCTGTTGTACTCATTCCTAATAACTTTCAGTCAGGATAAAGATCTGGGAAAGGAATTTTACTGTCTTTGGTGCCTCTTTTAAGCCTGAACAAGAACAACACTGCTCGGTATATTAATATTGTAATAAGCCATTTTAGAAAGTAGATGGTAAATCAAGATTCAGACTACTAACGAAAGTTCAGAATTTTCAAGCATGTTATTTCATATGCATAATTGAGGCATAGCCTCTCAGGTAAAATTAAGAAGAAAGGAGTCATGGTGGGCTTTTCAGTGAGGTATAGCTATTTACAGTAATGTGGTAACTGGAAATGACATTGGAGATCTGTGTGTTTACTCTGGGTTGCCATGTTGAATTCTAGCGCAAAACTGAGAAATCCTAAAAAACATCAACTATATGTGTTGAGTTAATTTTGCACTCCTTTTGCCTCAGACTGATTAGCACAAATTAAATTTCCCACTAATAAACTCAAGATGTTAAAAGCAATGTGCAAATGCCATATGTGGATTCTGCTGATTATGATTATAAATCTCCAAGCTCTTTGAATAATTTGTTAGTCTACAAAATTTTTCTTAGACTACATTTTGAAAATAGGAGATAACTGAATATTGAAAGGCAGTGATTTTTTCCCTAACTTCAGCCCTGGAACTGTTTAATTTGATATATTACTATAAAAATTGGAAATAAAAATCATGTATATTCAGTAGTGGCATAATTTTGAGAGAACATTTTAGCAAGCTATTTTAAAGGAATTGACAATAGACCAACATATGTTTGAAATCAGCATTGTATGCTACCAAAGAGGCATATCTTCATAGCTTTATATTCAAGTAAGTATGAACAGATAAACACCAGTTTATTATAGCACCTTTATCACTTTTTATGTGCTTAAACATAAGTTTTCTACAAAATGGAATATTTCATATATATAAAAATAATTTTACTCAAAATAAAATATGGATAGGAAAATCAGGACTTGTTGAGTGTACATGACTGTGAGGTAGGGGTTTGTTACTGTCCCTTCTACATTTTTGCATGTGATTTTTGGAGAGTTAAAAGATAAGAACGTAGACAGACTAAAACATGGTTGCTCAAATAAGGAATTCCAGGAGGAAATATATACACAGGGATGTGAGTGCAGTCAAGGAGGAGGGAAGTTCAGTTAGTTTTATTTTTCTCAGAAAAATAACAGATTAACAAAGAAGAAATGAAGACCTTACAGCAGCAAAAAGAAATACATACTCAGAAAAAGAGTAATTTCACTTCCATTTGAGAGCCAATAGGAAACTAAGAAAGAATATTGAGTGATGAGTTACAGTGAGTCTTCATTTAGTGACTCCCTTTATAATAGTTTAAAAAGTAAATAAATGATAGGGGTAAGGTTTTCATTAAAAAAATATAAAAGTGTTCCAGTTTAGTCTATTTGGAAATGTATGACAATGTTAGGAAACTGGTTGTATTCTCAAATTGTTTTCTTATTCTCTGTTTTTAGATGGTAGTAAAAATAATAAATTGATGATATAAAGATTACTTCTCTAATGAAAGTAGCAGGAGGCCCTTGGGATCTTAGAGAAACTAGGTATATAGTCAATCATTTGTATTAGCAAATAATATTTTATTAAATTTAGCAATGCAGCACAGGGCAACCAAATAATATCATGTCAGGAGGATTAAAATCAATGACAAACAATTAAGAACAAAACTCTATTCATTTTTTAAAGAACCTATATGTTAAAATATTAAAAACTAAGAAATGGGAAAAAATTAAATCTCATTAAGAGCATAAGTCTTATCTAATAATATATTTAAATGCACAAGAAAATTATGTAATATTTACAATATGGCTCTTGAACTTTATACATTAAGTTAAAAAATAATTGTGTCATTAATTTTGGTACTATAAATGGTAAAAATTGTGCATGACAACCAGTAGTATTTACAATATGATTAATTGCCATCTGTTACCCATCAGTGATATCTTTAAACATTAAAATGGAAACCATACTACATAGTAGTTAAAAATATAACAACTAAGCCATAGAAACCAGTTTAGTTTAGTATCAATTCAATTTTAGATACTTGATCTCCAGTGAATTATTTAACAATTCTGAGCTTGTGTTTACTCAAGTATAAAAAAAGGGATATTCATACCAAATGATGTTGTGAAGATTCTATAATGAAATAATATAAGAAATTACTCAATGCTGTAAAAAATATTAAAAAAAAACCTCAATAAATCATAATCAGTAATGAATCATTGTGTACACCATTTAAGTACAGAACAAAATGAAACCCTTTAAACAAACACTGTAAATTTAATGAAATGTTGGAGGGAAAATCTTACTACATGTTTCTTAAAATCAAAAGGGTTATGAGCAAACAAGCTTCCAACTAGTCTGAAGATAGCATGTTTCCCACTCGTTATATACACAATGAAGATAATTACTCATATAGGAAAAAAGTTATTTGTGTCAGACTACTAATCTCTCTTTCTCCTTGCTTTTACATGTCTCTCCAGAGAGATTTTCCTGTCGGAAATAGCAATTATACATTTTCCCTGCCTTTACCTATATATATTTATTTTTATTCTGTTTTCTACTTTATGATGGCCCAAGATTAAGACAGGCAATTAACTCTCTTTTGACAATTAGTCTATTCTTACAGGCAAAATATTCAGAAAATAAATATCTGGTAAGTAAATATAGCTTCATAAGATGATATTTTGATAGAAGTTTTCTTTTCTTACCCTAGAAGGAATAACAAAGGGGTAATGATGATGATTTTCCTCTAACAGACAAGGTGAAAACAATCCTTAAGCAAGGATGACTGATGATGAAATGAACACAAAGTGATCAGTCTAATTTGCTTACTTATATCCTTCTTCAGAAAGTTGTTACTCAGCAAGTAAAACTATAGGAAAATATTTATGTAAAAGAATGGATAATGGGAACACAAATATAAAAGTAAGTCAAGTTATATAGAGATTAGCGAATGCATTTCAGGAAATGCTTTCATTTATCAAATGCCAACATTTTTATCAATATAGTCCAAAGATTAGAGATTTTTTTCTTTTATTTCACAACCACAACTGACATTATATGAACATCACTTAGAAAAGACCCACTCATATTTCTCCTATTTGATTATAAAGAATAGATATGAATCTGATACAAAAATGTTAGGACAAAGGGACACTTTTACTTGAACAAAGGGAAATTCCTCTGCTTTGAAAATTCAGCTTTATGCTTAAGGGTTTAGGAATAAACTCCTTAAAAATAGGTTATTTTACTTATTTCTATCTAATAATTCCCCACTGACAAACAATAGAAAAATATTTTTGATATTAGCTAAGATAACAGCATTATCTAAATGTTAACTGAGATGCTACTAGTTTCATAAATAGATAATACAAATTAGCTTAATTCTTATTGACTAACACTGAAAAAAAAGATCTTTCTAAAGTTCAAGCCTGAGTATGTTAATCTTTTTATAGAACCATGAATGGCTTCCTTGTTCGTACAGAAAACACCGGATAGTGTATTATGATTCTACTTTTATATGGGTTCTTATCTGATTCCTTCCTCCCCATTCAATCCCCATTTAGTTGCATTAATGTAAAATACTTTATAGTTGCTTATTCAGAATGCTCTGCTTTACAATGTCATGTCTTTATAGCTGATCACCCTTCTCTCTGACATATCTCCTCACAAGTAGCCCCACCATCTGAAAAACATACAGATTTAAAGACTGAGTTCAAGAGTCATTACCTTACAAAGACTTTTCTAGTGGGATGAATTTTCTCTCCCTGCCTTGTACTAAGACCATAACATAAACACCTTTCAGCCACTGCCCATATCACATTGCTTTGTTTGGCAATTTTCTTGGCAATTTTCTCTATTAGACCATAAATGATGCTAGGTAGGAGTATGTTTCACATTCTTTCTCCTTACTGGACTGTGAGCTACTTGAGGGTAGAAATGTTTACTTGACTGTTGTCTCTTCAGAATTCAATCAGATCCTGTAACAGTTTATGCTCAGTAAACACAAATACCTCAACTGGTCAGTACTTGAATGAGTTCATCTTTCCATTTCCCAGCAGGGCACCTGACCCAAACAATCATATCCTAAAGGGCTGCTAAGGAAATTTGATTGTTAGTATACTTTTGATTGCTTAATGATAGCAGTATAGATATAAAATATATATTACATATATATGGATATACATATATAACACATACATGAGTATATTATACACATATGGCTATAGTACATATATTGAACACATATGGATATAAATATATTACATATATATAATGGATATATTTCCAATTCCTCTCTTATCTTGCCTACATTAAATTTCTATATGTTCATATATCAGCAATTAATTAGTATGTCAAATTTTTATGTTAGTCACAAATCAGAAAAAACTTACATGAGACTGGTAAGTCCCCTAAATTAACCTCATCACTGTCTACTTGAGGTACACATTGAGAAGAAAATTAACCAAGACAATACCTGAGGGTATGAAGATCCTATATTTCCAGAATACCAAAAGGAATGTAAACCAATGCTACCTCAATAAAAAAAGAAAATGCCAAATGAAGAAGAATTCTAAGAAACCTCATAGTTCCTTTTCAAAAGCTCTCCAGAAGTGTGAGAATGTCCCCAGTCACAGTTTGATTTAAAAGAAAAAAAAAAAACAACAACTAAATCTTGGTTCAATTTCTTGTCTAATATAGGCATCATGAAAGCTGTAGTTGTCCCTGATGAAAACATACAGAGTACATCTTTAACCTTGTTTTATTGTGTTAAAATATAGCAAACCTTATACACAGTGTTAACCCAAAACGTGACACTCAAGAGAAATAGTAAATATTATGAATAAATAAACTTTCTTATTGTATAATTATATACCACATATATTAAGATCCTATTGTAAAAGCATACATATTAAAAGCTACTACTCCCTAATTAAAGGTTATTATCTAAATGTCTGGTGATAAGTGACAAAGCAATTCCCATAATGTATCTATGCTACCCTGAATTTAAGAATATATTTTAATGATAGAAAAGAGGCAGCTAGATTATAGCCACATGATAAAAATGATCAAGAAGAATGTGGGGGCAATTTCCAGGAAATAGGGGCTCCAATAATGAAATTTATTCTATTATCATGGCTTTCCTTTTCATTTTTTATTAACAATCAGCTATTATTCAGAATCAATCCGTATATTTTTTTCCTTATATGTTTTGGTTGTTGTTTTGCTTTTAATAGAAGGCCCCATTTCAAGTATTAGCAAAATATAGAGGTGGAGGTTGGCACTCAATTTGGACTATTTTCTGGCTTCAAGTTTCCAAGTCAGAATGGAATACTGCTACATCAGAGAAGGATCATATTTGGGAGACTGTATGAAATGCAAAGAGAAGTATTCTGCCTAAGGAAGACAGCAAATGGATGTGAGCCGTAAAAAGGTAACTACAGCTTCTGAAAAACATCATCAAAACTTACTGTAAAGTAAGTGCATCATAAATACATTTCAGATTAAGTAAAAAAAAAAAAATGTGCTTTGTTAAGAAAAAACTAATTCTGGTGCCTCCCTGGTGGTACAACAGGTTAAGTCCCAGCACTATGAAGCTATCCAGAGCCACTGCAGTATGAGTTCAATCCCTGGCCAGGGAGCTTCCTACATGGTGCAGCAGACCTCTCCTGCCCTGCCTGTTGCTCCCCTCAGCAGTGTATTTCAGTAGATCTGCCTGTTCTGCTCCACACTCTGACTCTACTCTGGTGAATCCTCTCACCACCCCACATCTCTGGCCTACACCCCGGTTTTTGTATGCATAAATAAATATTTTATTTAAAAAAAACAAACTAGTTCTATCACCAATAACATCCAGCGTTAGTATGCCCTATATATATATATATATATATATATATATATATATATATATATATATATATATATACACACACATACACACACACATTACTTTTTACAATTATGTTATTTTAATGAAAAACCCACAACCCAACACAGAAAGTACAAATGAAATAAAAAAGAGCAATATTCTGCTTCATACACTTCTCCATGAATGATGTTAACTGCTCATGAAAATTTTTCAGGGATCTTTGACAAGATTTTTCTTTATTCTTAAAATTCTTTCTCTCAGGGAAGCCATCTCTAGAGTCTGTCACTATGAGTTAGTCATCTCACCACATCTGTCATCTCATCCCCAACTTGGTATTCCCCTGATTTTGGTCCAGACCCTTGGATTTTAAAAGTAGCTTCAAGTTGAGAAAAGGTCATCTTTTACACAGGTCAGTTCTCTGAAAAACTTTCATCTCCCACTGAAATTCATAGTGCAGTGGTGAAGCAATCAGTTGCTAGAACTTCAGGGAAAGTTGGAAAGTCATGAACACCAGCATGGATCAAACTTATTTATCATAAACCTGAAAATGCAGAGTCCTGGAGAAGGTGGTCTCTCTGTACACATGTGTGATGTTTTGTAATGAAAGGGTAATATGAAGGGGGCTGAGGTCTGATCCCCAAAAATCAGCACAGTGAAAAGAATAGTGATTAATAGGCACTAGGATTCAAATTATCAGATGGTTTAGAGAGTGGGGTGCCAGTTTTCAATTCTGTTTTGAATGCCACATTCCTAAAGAACTATTTTAAAAATAAAAAAGGATTGGAGAAAAAGGTAATAAAATAAAAATATTATCTAAACTGTCAAATAATCCCTTTTGTTCCTGATAAACTTGAATCACATCTTCTTCCTCTATTCCCAGGTTTTTGGGCTTTTTATCAGCAATTCTTTGACCCCCAAAGAGAATCCTTTGAGTGAATTCATTGGAACTCCCTGTCTTTGATAGTAGGATTCTTTGAGTTTCTTGAGATAGGTTGTCATTTTCATTTTAAAGTGAATGTCACCACTATTCTACCCAATAATTTTATCCTACAAGTCCTCAACTGAAAATTTTGCTTCCTGGTCCAACATACTGACGGTGGCTTCACCCCACTATATAGCAGTGGCCTTGGGTAGGCAGAAACCTCACTCCAGACACTGTGTGTCTCTTTACAGTCCACTATAGCTCAAAGTCTCACAAAGGATTTATATTTGCAAAAGAATACAGAGAAATGTCACAGGGTTAATATTTGAATTAAAATTAGCATTCTCTTGCTCACAAAATTTCTTTTTTTTTTAAGATTTATTTATTTATGCATACAAGCTGGGGTGTAGGCCAGAGGTGTGGGGTGGTGAGAGGATTCACCCAAGAGTGGGGAGCAGAACAGACAAATTGACTGAAATACACTGCTGAGGGGAGCAGTGGGTGAGACAGGAGAGGTCTGCTGCACCATGTGGGAAGCTCCCTGGCCGGGTATCAAACTTGTGCTGCAGTGGCTCTGTATAGCTTCATAGTGCTGCGCTTAACCCATTGAACCACCAGGGAAGCCCTGGTGACAAAATTTCTTTGCATTTTGTTCATACTTCTTACATACAGGTTGATTCTGTGGGAATTTCAAACTTTTCCAAGGGACATGATAAATCTCATAGACCTGAGATAACCATTTGAAATTCTAAACTGGATAAAAACATCTAGCTCAAGAAAGAAAGCCTATATGAGCACTGGAGAACTGTATCAAATCTCTTCCAATATTAGTGCTCGAAAGACACCACAAAAAGGACAATGATTCAGAATTGTAAGGATTTTGAAAACAAAACAAAACCCTAATGATTGCATTTCTTTGCATTTAATTATTTCAGGAAAGTATTTTTCTTTAGCCATGTATGTATTTAAAGTACTCATCATATTGAGTGACAAAGTATGTCATCTTGGATTAATTTTTCTCTTGGCTATATAGACATCTGACACCTCTCCTGAATGATGTGGAGAAGTCTTTTCTATTTCCTTTTAAAATACAACATAAAATCCTTATTCAAGAATATGATCTATTACATTGGAATTATTAGTTTTAAGGAAATTAATTAATTTAACCAAAAAAATATAAGAAGGGAAAAAGTAAATGAATGAGAAGGGGAAAGACAAATTCTGGATGGTGTCATTTATATATGGAATGTAGAGAAACCAAACAAGAGTCAGAAAGGGCAAACTAAAAACAAATCCTAGAAAGCTGATTATAGAACTGAGGCTACTAGAGGGGCAGGGGCAAAGCGAGGCAGGGAGGGAACACAATTGACTATGGTATGGACTGTGGGTGTTTTGGTGGTGGATGCAGTGTGGTGCCAATACTTAAGCGTGGGTGGGGGGGATCCTATAACTCTAAAACACAAACAAAAATGTAAGTCAATATTACCTTAATTAAAAGAAGTAAAAAAATAGATGCAAGTTTTACTGAATAATTAATTGATGATTAGTTGAAGTAAAAAAAGAAACTAACAATTTTTTATTTTTAGTCAAATGTGGCCCTGCATTTACATTTCTCCTAAACTTTCTACAATAACTCTAGTGGCAAGCTAAGTCCTTTACCAGGTCCCCGGCTTGCTGGCAAAGCATGTGACTGAAACCAAAGAATGAAGTTTCAAAAATGTCGCTCTAAAATACTGTTGGAAACTTTATTTTTCACAGTTTAAATGTTCTAAGTCTCAACACAACTATGAGTTGCTCGTGTATCTCCCCCCTTTTTACCCCTCCATAAAGAAAAGAAAATTTTTCTGACCATTTCTCTTCTTTTGTATTTTTTGAGTCTCTTTTAAAGGAGCAATTGGATAAAGGCTTCTTCCACTTGTACCCTATCAAGAAAGCCTGATGTAAAACTTAGAGAAGAAGGTCAATTTTGTCATATTTATGGGCAGTATCACTCAGTTAAGTGCTAGACTGAGATAAAAAACGGGAGCCTCAGAAGAATATGTTGTGTTCCCAGTTACTTAAAAAATGACCAAATGCCCTCTCAATCTGTTTCCTTATTTCACTACACATGAACATTTCTTCTTGAAAACTGTCAGGGAAAGAAAGGAAAAGTAAAATTAAACCAAAAAAAGTAAAATTTAATACATATGACTGTGTATACATTTATTGCTACCATGGTGATACAGAATTTCTTTAGAGAAAGTAATAAAACTGTCAAATTGGTGGTTCATTTTCTTTAGTGAATTTAAATTATTGACATCCTTCCTTAACCCCAACTCTATAACCAAATGATATAAAAGTTCATTCATTTCCTTATCTATTCAGTGAATACTTCAGAAATTTTTTTTTTAGATTTTTATTTTTATTTATATATACAAGCTGGGGTACAGGCCAGAGGAGTGGGGTGGCGAGAGGGCTCACCAGAGACAGAGCGGGTAGCAGAACAGGCAGATCAGAACTACACTGCTGAGGGGAGCAGCGGGCGAGGCAGGAGAGGTCTGCCGCACCATGTGGGACTCTCCTCGGCCGGGCATCGAACTCGCGTCACTGCTGCCGACAGCGCAGTGCTTAACCACTGTGCCACCGGGGAGACCCGGTGAATGCTTAAGAAATATTTATGTTCCAAGGTGCTTTGTTAGTTTTTGGAAGGTATAAAAATGAAAGACCTCATTTCTGTCTCTGTGTATTCAGTAGAAGAAATATCTAGCACAGGAAAATTGCAAGTGCTCAATATATATTTGTGGAATAAATAAATGAGCGATTATAATATATACTCTGGAAGTCATCTATCTATCTATATATATGTGTGTATGTGTATGTATACACACACGCACACAGGTTATATGAACTGTGACTATGCTGTGAAGAATACTGATTGTATACCTTACACTCATTATCTTGGAATTATTATAAGCAAACCTTTTAGGAGTCATAAATAGCATTAGTTTCTTTCTTATTTTGTTCAACTAACCTCTGACAATTTTAATTTTTCAGCTTCTGAAAGGTCTTGAAGAGAGAATATTTTACATGGCTACATTTTGCCTCTTTAATGCTTAATACCTCTTTCAGTACAGATTGAGAACAACTATAATTAATATTTAAAAAGAAAGTCACAACATAATTTAATGGATTTGTTTTAAACTTTTAAGAACTTCTTATTAAATAGTGCTAAGCATTGTTCAGTAACTCTCTTATGCTGAATAGCAATAATCATAGCTAGTTTTAACTGAACAATTATCATGTGCCAGCTTCTGTGATAACCATTTTATATGCATTTTTAATTTCCCAGCAACCTTGCAAGATAGAAATGATTATTACTCCTCTCACAATAGGGAAAATAAGGTTCATAGAGGTTAATTGAACCAGTTGCTGGGATCATTCTGGCTCCAAAGTCTGTGCTCCTTCTGTAATAGACATGTCACCCACAACCCCCCAAAAGAAAAATACCATGTCAATCTAACCATGGTCTCCTAATTGTGTATTTAGCTGCACACTAAACAAAACATGCCCAACTATCTTCCACCTCTGGAAGAATTAGGCTTTGGAAACTGAGTCAGCATATAGTTTACAAGCTAAGTAGCTGTTTTATTCATTTTTTGTGTTTTAAGAGACTAGATAGAACATAGAAATAAGAAACACCTCCAAAGTGCATGTCAGTTATATAAATGTTTTAATTTGAGGACCCAATATTTAAGTCACTTCAGAGTGTGACCAAATTGCAGGGGGTGAGAGGATTCACCAGAGACAGATTATGGAACAGAACAGGCAGATCTACTGAAAAACACTGCTGAGGGGTGCAGCGTGCAAGACAGAAGAGTTCTGCTGTGCCATGTGGGTTAGCTGTCTGGCTGGGGATCAAACTCAAACCGCAGGGGCTGGTGATAGTTTGATAGTGCTGAGACTTTAACCCCTGGGTCCCTTAAAGTTTAATTTTTGCTGATGAAAAGTAACTGCTAACTGTCCTACAGTTGCGTCCAAATCTAAGATAGTATTTCCCATATGTGTTGATCATAAGCATTTGGAAATACATATACATTAAGCAGTATAAACAGGTTTCTAAGTGAATTTCTCATTTTGACCTCTGACTGAGTCAGATTCTCTAAGTCTTTGATCTTTTTCTCCTGGAGCTCCTCTTTATGAACATTCCATTGCAACCAGATAGAATTCTTTGCCATTCAGCTTTTCCATATTTAATGGCTGCCTTCTTCTCTTCCTCTTCAGACTCTGTTGTTTACTATCAGCTCATTAAATCTTGCTTAACTACCCTATTCTGTTGCATCAGGCAACATCACACTGTCAAAGAAACAGGAGTCATGGAGCAAGTTGTTATGGCAGGATGCTGCCAAGAAGGCGAAATCTGTCCTTTATATTGACTGAATGCTTTTACAGAGTCAATTACTCGGGGCGGGAGAACAAAGAAAAAAAAGTTAGAAGAAAGCAAAATGTATGCTTATCTTATCTAGGCTTTTGGGGGAGATGAGTCTGTGGATTCAGATTAGTTTTAAGGCCTGTATTTGAAGACTGAAATCAACTGTCTGATCCCCATTCTTGGTTCTGACCTTACTAACAAGGCATTCCTCTGATCAGTCTGGGACGTAAGGTTACATATCAGTCCACAGCTGCCCAGACGTTCCTGGTCATGCCTCATGGATACTCATTGTCCCAGGGGATTAAGAATCCTGCTCTTGTTTAACTTGAGAGGAACTTTTACAGGATCAGTGGTTTGCTTTAAGTTTAGGTAATTAATTGGGCCAAAATGGACTTTGTACTGGAAAGGCAGAACTGCATAGCCAGAATGGCAGCTTAAGCAGCCATTTAAGCCTAGAAGACCCACACTGTTCTAATCTAGATACAGAAACCTCTAACAAACGCTGGAACAGACAACTGGGAGTAATTTAAGGTTAGGAGAGTCTGATATCAGACCACTTGGTTTCCAAATCTCATCCCTACCACTAACAGATGTATGATCTTTGCCAATTCACTTCACATCTGCTCCAGTAGGTATGACTTCTGATAATACATGGATACCAGAAATAAATGACTATTAGAAACTGACTATTAATAAATTAAAACAGTCAGAACAGTGTGGCATGCAAGGGTTCAGTTATTATTTTAAATAACTGGGAAATGGATTATAAAATTGTCACTGCCTCCCACTTGTGGCTAGTGTTTACTTGTTGATTTTTTATAAACCATCCAAAGGAATTTACGGTAAATAGATACTGCTGAGTTAACGAGTTTTGAAAATGCCCAAGAGTCACTGATATTAAAAGGATCACTGCCAAACTTCTAAAAAGGAACTGCTGAGATATGCTGAAGGAAAACTATCATCATCTTCAGCTTATAGAATTATTCTCAGACATTATTTCATCTTGAACTAGTTAATTTTAAAGCTTTTAGTTGATTTAATGACCTGGGAAATACAAAATGAGACAAAACTGAAAAAAAAGCAGCAATGTAGATGATATTACATAAAAGATTTAACCACCAGTAGCATCTTACACTCAAATTATTGTATTCTTTCATAGCAAACATGACTGAAAAAAATAATTGTGAAAAGGGGAACCAGGAAATAGCTGTATCAACATAGACTCGCCTATTCTCTACAAAAGCTCAAAGACATCTCTGGAGTGTCAAAGGCATGTCCTTCAATATTTAACTTTTTCACTCTTTGTTCCCGATCTCAAGTTGAACAATACGTTAATTACCCGATGAAGCGTTATAATTACTCTAACAGCTCCACTCTTACTTATAATTACTGCATCAACACTTTCTTTTTCATATGCTTCAATCTATACCTATTACATTGTCATGATGAAGACACATTAACATTATAATACCGTATAATTAGCTGATGAGCAATTAAATTATTCCACTGCTCTTGTTCCTCTTTGCCAAGAGGTTGCTTCCAAGCTCTATTATCTCCTCTTTCTCTTCAGTTTGCTTTAGTGGTTCTTTCCCCCCCAAAACAAAGAAACTCATAAGCTGTATTCAAAGCATTTTGATTTCAAATTCAGAATGGATAAGTGCTCAAGTTGGTGTTGATTGAAGAAATACATTGGCATTATAGACAAGTTTAAAATTATTTTCATTTTCTTTCTACTATAAAAATTACATAATTATGGAACACAGTAAAATGTTACAGGATCATATATTTCACACACCATTTTTTTTAAACTTAAAATTTCTAATTTTCTAATATGTTTTAAACTACATTAAATTCTACCTGAAATACAGCACTCATGAATTATTTTATAAATACTTCATATTAAGCTTTCATGAAAACTTTGAGACTTTGGAGATTGTGAACATAAAATAAAATCACAGGCTGTAAAACTGTGGCAGTATGTCACCCAATGAAAATAGCCAGGTGTTTCACTTAATTATTCTTTTCCCTTTGTTTTTCTCTCTGTTACAAATAAAAAAAGCTATTCTATCTAATTTGTCTGGCTGCCATGAGAT
This sequence comes from Scalopus aquaticus, assembly GCA_004024925.1. NCBI lineage: Eukaryota > Metazoa > Chordata > Mammalia > Eulipotyphla > Talpidae > Scalopus > Scalopus aquaticus. The sequence continues at coordinate 27,387 of PVIJ01000478.1, forward strand.
AATCTTTTCTTTAAGTGCCCGTGATCTTTGTAAATTTAGTTTCTGGGCTTCTTCTGAGAAAATGGATCTCTCTCCTTGGTTAAAGAATTATTTTAGCCCAAATAAACTTTGGAACTAATTGGAATACTGTTTTAATGACTCCAAAATACTTGGCATACACATGGTTTATCACTGTGATCACTTGCTGCATTTATATTGCAAACTAACTCAGTTGCTTAGTCCATATTTTATGAGAACTAAATCTTTCTTAGATAATTACTTTGAAGTGACATTATGAGCTATGAAAGAAAAGTGGAATTCATTTTACAAGCAAGGTCTATTTCAATAAAATGACTTTTGTTGTCTCAGCTTAGTTCCCTTAGCTACTTGGTCTCATATGCAGAAACTTGTCTCTTCACAGGGAAAACCCAGATGGTCCCTGCCAACTACAAAAAGCCACTTAAGTGTTAGCAGTATCAATATACTTGAAAAGTAATGACAGACAAGGGTTGAAATAATAAATTTCTAGACCCAAAATGGAGTCACTCTTGCTCAGGGTACCACGTCAGCAGACTAATAACTTAGATGGTACGTGTCTTTGCAAATATTCCACTAGACCAGAAATGCAGTACATTGGTCAGCCAATCACTAACTTCCAAACCAAATCTGACTCTCTTATCCGAAACAAAATTGATTAACTGACCTCAGCCAATAAGATAATTTCTCTTACTTCAACTTTTTTCTTTATCCTATAAAAGTTTCCTGCCTTCTGCACCATTTGGTAGTTTTCCAAGAGACTGTTTTATGAAGTGTTAAATAAAGCCTGTATGCATCACCTAAATTATCTTTCATCATTTTTTAACACAAGTTACCTCTGACTTGAGATAAGAGAGAGACTAAGTCCTTGCTTAAATGACAATTATTTCCACTATAATCCTGTGACTTTCAAAGACCTTAACCATAATTTAATACTTTGAAATTGACAAAGACTCATGCTTTCACAGGACTACATTGTCTATTTTGTCTCAGGTCAAAGATAATCTCTCAACCTCTGACAAACTATGTTAGTACTATTAGTACTGCCATTTGTTTTGGAATTGCATTATGGCAAAAAAAGTTTAATAACCATTAATTAATGAGAATTTCTATGGAGAGCAAAGAGGTAGGCTGTATTTTACATCAAGTATACTGACAGATATTAAAGGTCAAAAGGCATAAAATGCAATCAAGATGAACACATGTCAGGCTTTTAGATAAGAATGTTAGTTGGAATAACTTGAAACTCTCACTCCAAATTACTAATACCTTGCAGATAAGAATCTTATATTGATTTTAATTATTTATGTATAGTTAAAGTGCCTACTATTTTCAGCTCTGGTAAACAGGATTCCTTGTATTCATATTAAAAGCAAAATAATGTAGGAAATAAGAGCCTGAATCTTGAATTGGGCCTTGTTCTAATACTTACTGGCTGTGTGACCTTGAACTAGTTATTTAATCTGCTTAAGCCTATTTTATAGCTATAAAATAACATCAATATCTATCTTGTAAGGTTACTGGAAGGATAAAATGAGAAATTTAATGTAAAGCACTTAGTACAGTGCCTAGCATAATGTGATCACTTAATAAATATTAAATAGTATAATTATTCGCTATTATTAGCTTAAAGGTAATTTTTCTTTCTGTTCTTTGGAAAACATCTCATACAAAGTTCATAACTGTCAGCTGTGATAATTTATCATAAAATATTTGATCTGGAAATGATCCTAATTTTTTGAGTCCAAGTGCTATATGCATATTTTCCAGGGACATAAATTTTATTAGTGTTCAATTTAGTACCGATAGCAATGCCCTCATTCCCTATAGTATGTCTTACTTTATTCTACTTTACTTGAAAGAGCTGTGAAATATACATGATTGGATTATTTTTAAATGTACAAAATTTTACTCATACACACAAATTACAACAGGAAAACAAAATTTGAATTTGATCATCACCAGTAGCACATTCAGTGTCTTGTCATTACTCAACATAAAAAACCAACAAGTTTGGTTTCCTTTCACAATGAATTGCTATATCTATGTATTTTGAATATTCTTCTTCCAGTCTAGAATTGCTGCTCCTCTATCACAACACATTTTAATATCTACTGGCTCCTGGAAATTCTCTTCCACATTTTCTTGAAAATTGTATAGTATTTCGATCCCTAATCATAAAACTTCTTTATGGTAGTATTCAATACTTCAAAGAGATGAAATGTTTCTAATTTTTAAAATTCACTGTGGGAGCTCTGGTTCCCACATCACAAAACATACATTACAGTTGAGGTAACCAACCATATGCATCCCCAAATTCTCATATTAGAGAAAAAATAAATGACTCTAATTGAAGCTGGGAGAAGTTTTCTTTTTTATCCTTTCTTCTCATTAATAGTTGTCATCAGTTTGTTGGGGATAAAGCTATAAATATTACAAGAATTCCCAAATAGACAGAAAATCAGTATTATCTAAATCTGTCAGCAATGGGGTCAAATATTTAATAATGGTCATTTCTTACTTTGTTACCCATCGTCTAATAATAACAACTTAATGGCCATCAAAAGATTAAAATGCGTTATTCCCAATATAACTTATTATTAGTTAATTATGTTGCATGAATCTTACATAAAGTTATTGTTATATAACCATGTTTTCTCAGCTTAATATCAGGCTCTTGGGTTCCCACTTGATGGTAAAAGTAATACGGAAAATGAAACTAGCATTTTATTTTGATGCTACATGATAAAAAGTATCCTCAGAAGATCCAAACTACCACTAATATTTTGGCCTCAGGAAAGGGTAAGTAAGAGTGGATGATATCTAGAAATCAGACTGAGAAATGCCAACATGAGAGGTCAGAAAGAGTTAAAGCTGATAAATGAACTTGAAAAGGCTCTTTACCCTGTCCTTATAGATGAAGCACTACTGTTTCCAAGAATAGCTTTTACAATCAAAGTAGTCTGCTAAAATAACCAGGAGTGACAATCAGTCCTTAACTTCAAAAGTAAGTTCACATTCCCTGATGTTTCCTTTACAAATGACTAGTAGTGTATATCTGACAGCAATCAGTATTTGTAGTTACCACAAACCACAAGGACAGAGATACCGAACTCTTCTACCTTGTCCATCAGTATACTTAATGAACTAAACAATCTCAGACTCAGTGGCATTTAGGAATTTTCCAATGCAAGTGATCACAATTTTAACTAGCCATGCTTTGCCACCAAAGAAGATAATTTAGATAAATGAATAAAGATGGGACAAACAATCCATGTAAATATTTTCCAGAATGTAAAATAGAGAAGAAAACCTGAGAAGGGAAGTTTTGTATAGAGAAATGAAAGCCCGAAAATGAAATACTTATTTTTTATGAGACATGATTAAAAAAAAAATCAAAAGAGACAGAATGATAGCAGGTCAGTGCTGCTAGCGATCTGAAAGAATAAATTAACCCCTTCCCTTTACAGATGAGGGAACCGAGACCCAGGGAGGTGAAAGTTACTAGCGGCGTTTCCCACATAGTAAATGGCAGGACAGCTGCGAGTTCAGTTTTCTGACCCCAAAGCTGGAAATCAAAGGTAATCCCTAGATATTTGGTTTAAGTTGAGTGGGCAGTAGTATCATATTTGAAGTGGAGGAGACCTGAGAATGCCATTGTTAATGAGGAAAGAGGAGTTAAGAATTCTGTTTTGACTATGTAAATTTTGAGATCCACATTCAATATCAAACTGAAGATGTCATATAAGCAGTTGCATATCTAAATCTGGAATTTCAGGGGGATGACAGGAATGAAAAAGAGTGTTTGAAAACCTTTGCATATAAACAGTAATTAAAAATGTGGGACTGGATGAGATCGTCTAAGGTGATTACCTCTGAAACACTTCAACAGGTAGAAAATAAACAAGAAGAAAAGATCCAGTAAAGAAGATTGATATTGTTTATTTTGGTATATTTACTTGATATTTACTTGGGAAAAAATACTTTAAGAGACACGGTTAAAATTAGAAAAACCGATATACATCTATCCCATGCATATTTAAATATATCATATATATAAATGTGCATATAAGTGCTCACTGAACGTTGGTAAAAATGTATCTGAAAACATGTAAGTATTCACATAATGAGTGGACAAAAGAAACAGTGACACATATGCCATTGTGAGGCTAATGACATATCTGACTACTCAATAACTGAGCTCTTTGAAGTTACCCCACAACCTCTCCGCCAGAGATATTTTTCCCCTGCCACTTACTTCATATTAAGTACCTCTATAGTTTCTAGATGTGTACGTGGCTCATCTCTTCATCTCTCTATCCCCAGCATCCCTTTCTGGTTTTTTCTCTTCTTCCAAACCTCAACTCTCCACCTGTTAAAGATTATGCCTGCTGACTCACCTCTCTCTAAACACCACATCACATTCACCCACACACTGCACTTGTGTGGGACCAAATCCATCAATGTGCTTAAAGGGCCTTTATTTTATGGGAACACTTGTCTAAGTAAGAAGAGATGAAAAGCGTGGTGTGTCACTGTGGATGTACCTACTACAGTTGGATGACACAATCCTATTGTACATTTAAGATTCTCAGGGAGTCAAAGAGAGGTAATCACCTGAAGAATTATGTTTTTTATCAGCTAGAATTTTGCTTAATTTATTAACACAATAACCCTTCAGGTACTTCATTCTGATCATTTAAATGTGAGAACTGATGGCAACCATGATGTTGCTTTTTCTTTTAAGATTTGGGAAGTTTGAAAGAGCAGCTCTGCTTAAATTGTATTACATTAAATGCATCTTATCAGTGGACGTCATTGATATATCATTTTATACAATTAACTTTTGATGATGAAATAGTTATTACTTCCTCAATGCTTTTATAATTCAAGTATGAGAAGAAAATTTTAAAGTTTTAATATATTATTAACTATGGTTCATAACATACACATTTAAATATATATTTGACACCTTCTCTTGTGCTCCTTAATCCTCTGAATAAAATGTAAACATTCTAACAATACAACGATTCTCAATGGACATACATTTTTTCCAAGTCAGACAAAGCTATATAAAAATGAAAATCTTAGTGGGGTATCACGAGGGGTCTCTTGAAAAGTCCACTGCATGTATATATTTTGTGTTGGTACTTTACATAGAAATAGTGAGTATATTTCTATGTCATGTTTTGGTAGCTATGGAATAAGAAAGTTCCACATGGGATAATGAAACAATGCAATAAAATTTACTAAATAAGTGGAATAGGAGTGTTAATAAAAGTAGGCCTCTAGGAATTAATATAATTGAGGAAAGAATTTTGTAATTCCATAAAAAATAAGAAATATTATGAATTATTTAAGAAAATGTAATGCACATATCATTTTACTGAACCATTAATAGAGAAAATGGGTCTTGATTTATTTTTCCAGTTAGTAGGAATTCAGGTAAGTGTTTGAAAAACTAGCATCTAAGAATAGCAAAAAGCACAATACAAGGAGGGAAAAGAAGCACATGATAAGCTAGGATCCCCTTTAGAGAAAAAGAATGAAGTTTATAAACATACTGCAAAGTATCAAGTTTTGAGCATTTAAATTTTAAAAACTTAAAGTTTTCATGCTTTTATGCCCCTTTCCCTCCTAGTTACAATGTGTGTACTACATACTCTCTGTACAAAGACAGGGTAGCTCAACCCAAGCAACTCCATGACTAACATAAATTCTCAAAATGGGGATCCTCTTAGCACAGAGTTTAATTAGGCACCTAGGGAGATTTCTCTCTATCTATAACCACTTTTGTAATGCATACTCCTAACTGCACATGCCTAATAATTTTATTATTTAACTTTCTTTGTGAATAAGAAAGATTTCATTTCCTTCATATTCATAAACATACAAAGGGATAAAGTGGTGCATGTCATTATATCCTTGCCCACACACCACAAACAAAAATCCTCCTCAAGTGACAATTTCTAGTCTCCCCCATTGAGATTTAAATTTATCTCTTTGGTACAGCATTTGGATAGGATATCACCTAAAAAATAAAATAAAGGTAGGATATTTAAAATGGCATTAATGCTGCTCCGTTGATAATTGCTTCTGGATTAAACAGTTGAGCAGGAACTAATCCCACTAGTTTCACTGTAAAATTAAGTTCTATTGTCCTAATTATCTGAGCTAGTATGGAAAATAAATGGATTGCAATTACGATGATGGTGATTAGGAATATTCTTTTTCATTCACTCTTGATCTATTTTTTTTTCTTATGCTTTCTTAGCACTAAGAACCTCATATTTGTTGTCTGTTGTTTTAAACATAATATTCTTAAATAATGGAGGCAAAAATAACACTACTACTACCAAATAAGCATTTCTGCATTACTAGCAAGAGAAGTTACATCTGTAAGCTTTCATAATAGACAACCAGGAAATGTAAAAAAGCAGTCTTTTTGTAGCAAAGTAACACTGTAACTGGAATAGCAATCTGTCTCCCAGAAAACAAAGGCAGTGCCATAAGAGCCCAAGTGTTTGCTCTTTGCCAAGATTCCCCCAGATCTACAGACATGTTTAGAAAGAATGCCTACACCTCCTATTCAGACATTAAAGGGAGATCTTTTAAGCTCTGAAAGGTAATATTTGGTTTGTGTTGGAGCCTAGTATTTTATTTCTTTGTTCTGCTTCTGATTTCATATTGACGTACAAATAATTTAATTTATTGAAGAATTTTAAAGCAATCTCTTTCAAATGACTCTTTATGTAATTAAATGCTTGAAGTATTAAATGTATAAAATAGCTTTAGATGTAAAGATTAAAAGTTAGATATGAGGGCAAATTATCAAGTGAGAGGTTTGACTTAAATAGCCTGAAATCACATACTGTTCACTCAGGGTTTTCAAGCTCCCAGATACATTATTTACAAGATGTGTTTAACAATTTTCACAATATACTTAAAAATGATGTTATTCTTGCCTTCTACATGATATCATTTTTACAGTCATTAAAATAGAAAGCTACTGGATTACTTAATTGACAATAAAAATACTTTCCCATAGTAATCAGAAAAGTACAGGGATTTTGTTATGACATTACACACAAGTTAAAAAAAAAATCTCAACATAGAACAACCTTATTTTAAACTATGAAGTATCACATTCCCTTCCTTTTTGCACTGCTTCTTTACCCAGGGATCTTTATTTTCTTTCACTCACCATTTCCTCTATTTTCAAAGTTAAGGTTTAGAGTATAAATTTGTTAGCATTGCAAATACTATTTCCTATTATGGTTTTTGTAATTACAACATCATTTGTGATTTGTGTTTAATAATTACTCAATACTATAATGCTGTAGTACTATAAAACAATATAAAAATTAAAAGAAAAATAATTATTATTTAGACTAGAGAGTCAAACTTAGGCTCCAATTCTGACCTGAACACTTAAAAACTTTGTGTCTGGGTTTTCTTATATGTAAAATAGAGATAATACATAACAGGACTGGATGTCTAAAAGTTAGTTCAACTTTAGCTTTTCTAAAACTGTACATACCAGTTACCTCTCTAATTCTGCTACTTTTCTAAAATGTGTATTTTTAGTAAGGGCCAAAATAACCCATATGGTCTTCTAAATAAGAATCTAGAAATAATGATAATTTCCTATTGGTCCAATTAAATACCCATTCACCCAGATCTGATAGTTCCTCTTGACAGTATCTTAAAAGTTCCACTCTTCCCTATACCCCCTGCCACCTCCCCAGTACAAGGCAACCATTTCACACAAACTGCTGTTCATTCCTTTAGCTGGTCTTTGCTGCTTCTTGTTCCTTTCATATTTCTCCTCTATTCTGAAGCCCTACTAATTGTAAAATAACTATGTGATCATGACACTTCCCAACTTAACACTTTTCCAATATTTCTTGCCTTTGCTCTTCGAATAAAAGCAAGTTCCTAAAATGGCTCCCAGGGTACGCTATGGCTACCCTTGATTAAGTTCTCCAGAGTCCCCCAAGAAGTTACCAAGTTCATTTCTCTAACTGGAAGACTGTTGTTTCTTGACCAGTCTAACCTTACTCATATTCAGTTTTCAAGTATCAGTCACCATGTCAACAGATTTCTATCAAAGCAGGTTTAGCCTAAATCACCTTGCATTCTCAATAAACAGTATTTAAATTACTTTTAAATAACTCTTCTTCAATAGAGTATAGGGGTGGATGAGAGGAAAGATGTAGAGAAAAGGAGAGAGGTCAAAAATGGGAATTTTGAGACATGGTCTCAATACAGAAATCTATACAATAGCTAACTTTAAAATTTCCTCTCCTCTTTCCTTCACTTCAAATGAGGGAGGAAAGTTTCCATTATGCTATGTAGAAAGTTTATTATATAACCCATGTAATTAGAGGGAGGAGAAAGAGTACTATAGCTGCCACACACAAAATTTAAAGAGTAAAAAGAGGATGACTGCCTTTGTGATGAGAACAACTTCTTTCTGTGGAGGCAAGATTTTTTTTTTCCATCTGTTCAGCAAATTTGTATTTTTAACTTATGGTGAAATAATGAAGATTGACATGCAGTTCTAAGAAAATGGACATATTTAAGGTAAATGGACAAATTAGAAATCATATATTTTAAGGTATGCCACTTGATGATATACATTGTGAAATAATCACCACATCAAGTAAATAAACATGTATATCACCTTTTGTGTGTATGTGGTGAGACTATTTAAGTTCTACCCTCTTAGTATATTTAAAGTATATAAGCAGTATCATTAACTATAGTCATATTGGTATGCATTACATATCCAGAGCATAATCATCTGGCATACCCAAAACTTTGTGCTGATGACCAAAGTCTTCCCATTTCCTCCTACCTCCATCCTATCCAACCACCGCTCTACTCTCTGGTTCTTTGATTATATTTTCCTAGGGCCAGAAACTGATCATGTAGGGTAGAAAGAAGATTTCTGGAATCATTGTAAGTCCTGTTCCAGAGGACAAGTTGGGAGGAAGAGAGACCCTGATGAGCAGGAGATAGTGTGGACAATCATCGAAATAGAGCTTGAGAAGACTGGACTGCCCAAGTGTAGAAAATATCACTACCATCAAGAAAGTCCCCACTAGAGGGAAATCTCAAGATGGGAATCCTGAACTCAGGAAGTAGTTGGTTCTGTAGAAGGTCTCAGGTCATCCCCAGGGAAGAAACTGTCATGCTTCCACTTTCCCCTCTTCCCTCTCAAGTGCAAGTCCTTGAGGGGCAAAAGCAGTACAAGTAAACTGCAGAGGCAGAGAGAAAGGGAACAGAGAAGAAGCTACCACATTTCCTTTCTGGAAAACAGAGGTTGTAAATAGTGCCCTTAATTAACATGGAGAGAGGGGGGTGTTTACCACTGAATGAAGATTAAAGTATTGATGAATATCTTGAAAGAGATATTCTTAATTGGACAGCCACTTAAAGGTGACTGCAGAGTTGCTTATAATTCAAGAGTGAGCAGAAAAGTCATAGGTACCCTTCCGAGTGCCCCTCTAAGACTAGGAGACAATCCCATTTCATAGCAGTTGTAACTTCTTTAACACTATATGATTCTATCCATCAGGTGCCACTGCTTTGAATGTATCTGAATGATCTTTCTCAGAAAACGTAGTTACTAAATATCATTATAACAGGAGTGACTTTAAAGATTATTCTGGTTTTCTTTCTGCATTTTACAGACAAGAAGATTAAGACTTAGTGAAGTTAAATCACTAACAAAAAATAGAGAATGTTCAAGAAGCTGTAAGTACAGAAAAACCCTGGTTGGATAAGAAGAAAGTCAAAGATACCTTCATTTAGGAGAGGGGGCATTGCAGCTGAATTTGGAAGGATAACTAATTGTGCTCCTGACTCTTAGGACAATTTCAGGATAATCAAATTAATAAGCAAAGAGCACTACATACATAAAGACCTAAGGCAGAACACTGAAAGTTACATCCAGCACATTTGCCAGCTATCTGGTATAACTGAAGTATATAGGATAATAATGGTGTTTTTTTTTTAAGACAAAAATTATAATATAAGCCAAACTGCTAATATGTGTGTACCAAACTAAATAATTTTGAGCTTCTCCAAGACCTGATGTGAAATCCAGAAAATTTTGCAATAAGGAATTAACATCATGAGATAGGTGTTTTAGAAAGCAATCATGTCAGCTGCTTGTAGGATGGATAAGAGGAAAGAGTGCAGCAATTTATAAAAGTCTACTTCTCTTCTAAGATCCTGCTGAAATATCACTAAGTGTTTTGGGTTTTATTTGGGAGAATGAGTATTTTTTCCCTTTTCCTCTTTGTACTTTGTGTCGGTTCTGTTTTTATGAATTTATTAAACCAATACATATGAAATTCTACCTTCCTGACTAATATGAGATTAACCAGAAGGGCTATACTTTCACAGCACCCCTTCCAAAAAACACAACTGTCCATATAATCAGTATTGAAGCATTCATTCTTTACATAAAGCTAGTTTTTTTATAGTGTGCAAAAAGAAAAGAAATAGTGCCCACATCGTATGCCAGTGATGAGCTTTTTGTATGTAAACAAGTAACTACAGTCTAAGATTGCCTAAGAGTGTGCAATATATACATATAACCACAGTAGAAACAAAAAGTGGTGTATACAGTCAAATAAGGGAGCGGTGTTTACATTCATAAACTAAAGAATCAAAGAAGATTCCATGAAGAAATTTCCATCCGAAATAGGCCTTGACACAGAGGCAGAGAACAGTGATTTGGTAAAAAAAAAAAAAAAGGGAGAGAAGAAGGTAGAGTATCAGCAAGGTATTAAGATCAAAAGGGGAAGATGGAACTATAATTCCTTAATATTAAATATCATGTTAGCATTGAAATTTCTCTGATTTTTTGTTCTTGTGACTTTAACAGTTTGTTTGAATCTAGATCCAAAGAACTTACAGACATATGATTGATTAATATATTTAATTAATATACATAGTATATTTGATTTTTCAAATGCTTATTTTTTGTGACATGACAGAGATAGTTCGCTCACTCATCTAAATGGTTTACTAACTCTTCTTTCTAAACAAACTACTAGAAAGTGGTCCTTTACTACTTTATGTATAAGTAGTTATTTATTGAGCTTATTCAAAGAAATGTACTAAGACTAAACCTCTCAGACAAGTACTTTAACACTAATGACAACATATATATTGTGAATAGAAAATTGCATAAATATGGTAAAAGGATGTTTTAAATACCTAGTGTCTAGATATTAGAGCTTGATTTCATTAAGAGTGTTTTCCTTTGTAAGAGAAGGAAAATCAGTATGTCTAAATCTCTGAATATATTAGTGTGAACCATATAAAAATTCTGATAGAAAAATCATATCACTGGTCAAACCTAGTAGAAATGAGAGTTATTTTATTTTAATTTAGTAAAATCAATATCACTTAATTATCTAATATATTTTGATATGTTGAGCTATTCCCATGTGATAATCAACCAGATTTATAAACATCTAGATTAATATCTAGATTACTTTTCAAAGGCAGATTACTGTTTTAGTTTCTATGTAATTCTCTAATTCAGTGTCAAATTTGTGCTTAACAGGTAACTGGAAATATTTGGCATGAAGTGAGAAAGGGCGAGGAAATAGAAACTGTGTGAAAATGTCTATAATGACTTAAACAGATTATGTATCATTAAAATCCCTCTGGGGTGTCAAGGTCAAAATAAGTGAAGGTACTCACTGTTCATCAGTGAAAGTCAGGGAGCAGAGAGTAGTCACTTTCCAAGAACTATTACCCAGACCCATAGAACCAGGATTAATTTACAGAATTTAATGCTTAGTTGAAATAAAAATGTGCTTGTTCTCAGTGAATTGAGGATGAAGGTGGATGTAACAATTGTAGGTCTGAACTGGAATTATTTAATAAGCAGTCTGGTTGGAAGCAATTGGTCTCCAAGGAATGTTAGGCAATTTTCTCTCAATTTGAGTTAAACATCATGCCAGAAAAAGAACACTAATGACTAGTCACAAATTGACTGCTGAAAAGATTTCTTTCTACCTTAAAAAAAGCCAGAACGAATATCTGAGATGAAAGTAGCCACTATTACTCATGCTATTAGGTCTTACAAGACTCATACCGATGAGGAGCAATAGGAGTATCTAGTTGACTCTGATTTGGGTCCAACAGTCCTCCAAAAGAATAAATGGATCAAGAGGGTTTTCATGGAAATGGAATTAGTGGCTTTCCACAGTCACTCAACAAAACTCAACTTCAGCCTGAACAGATCTACATAGAATAACAAAAATGGTCCCAGCTAAAAAGAGCAAATAGTTGGTAGCTGGGGGGGGGGGGGGGCAGGGGGGGGTGTGGAGAGGGGGGCGGGGAGGGAGATTCTCCAAGTGTTATTTTTTAGGAATTAAACATGAATGAATGGATTTGGAAGAGCATATATGTGGACCTCAGATTTCCAGAAAAAAAAAAGTAATAACCTCAGAATTGTGACATAGTTTGATGTACAGTCTGACAATCTTGGCATGTGCACTAGGAAAAACTAAAGCCCTTGAGAGTTATCCAGGAAGGAAGGTATGCCGATGAAGAAACAGTCTCTTTAATATTTTCTGACTCTGCTGACAATCCCTTCACTGTCATTATAGTAATGATTAAGCAAAGTTATAAATATGTTAATTAAATGCATCAAAAAATTTATAAATAAATATGGTATATTTTTAACATTACTGGCTCAGTTATATTATTCTGTTACATTTATATTTCAATTTTAAGAGGGGACCCAGAGAAAAAACATAAAAGTTCCATTTTGCATTAGACATTTTGTTTCAATACAAAATAATTTTTGGTTTGATATGCATTTCTGTGATTTTTTTTTTTTTTTTGTGATCACTGAAAAGTCATTGAAACACTCCATGATTCAGTTTAAAGAATTGGTAGGTCAATAATAACTGTCAAACAAACATATTTTTGAATGAAAAATAAAATGTCAAAAATTTATTCTATATTCCTCTAGAGAGCGGGACTTTGATAATGATGGAACAAGAAGCTCTCCAGAACTTTTTCTTCAGAAATACAATATCAAATCATACAAGATCATTAAGACATTTGCATGCACACACACACACACACACAGTCATTTTAAGTAGAGGATTACGGGTGCTTTGGTGGTGGGTATAGTGCAGTAACATATATCTGAAGACATGTGAACCTATACATGTAAATCATATAAAGTGTTGTAAACCAATGTTACCTCAATAAAAATGACAGAATTAAAAAAAAAAAACAGAACTAAAGTGTTTGAGAGGAAAAATTAAATAAATAAAAAATAAACTGCTTAGACACTGCTCTAAAAACATAAAAAATGCACATTCATTCATTTAAGAAAATCTACCAAATTCCTGTAAGGACAAACAAGGTCTATGAATTTAAGCCATGACTTGATCTCACTACCTGTGCTCCAGCTCTGGGTTAAAGAAGCTCCACCAGAATCATGTTCAGCATTTTCTCCCCCTAGTTCTTAGTCTGGAATTACAGTTTTACCCTGGGAGGGTCAGGCTGCTAGAATGTTTATCCTTCTCATCCAGACCTCATTGTAGAGACTCTATTTCTGAAAGTATAGCCAACAGAACCAGGTTCTTCTCTCCCACAACAAGCCCCCTTGATTTGGCTGAAGTTGGATCACAGATATACTAGGCCAAGATACTACGACTTGTACTGCCCTAATCTAAAAGGCAAGAAGGGCAAGTTGAGACTAGGACAAGGCAGCTTCCCCCTAAGGCTCTCATAGGGCAGAGTTTCACACCTAGAAAAGAGGATTACCTCTCCCTTCTATGCAGTGGCCCAGAAATTCTGCAAGGAGGAAAGGCAGACCTTTAGGATAAAGAGCTCTGCAATTCTGCCTTTGGAAGGATAGGACAGAACTCCATGCCTAAGGGCATTGTTGAAACAACGGAAATCTTTATGGAAACATGAAAAGGTTTGTCTTTTTTTCACAAGCAATGATATATCCAAAAACAAAATTAAGAAAATAATTCCACTTACAATAGCATCAAAAATAATTACCTAGGAATACAATTTTAAATGAAGTTCTGGTCTTCTATATTGAAAATTAAACTATATTATTGAAAAAGTTGAAGATCATATAAATAGAAAGATATCTCATGTTCTCAGTATTTTGTTAAAATGGCAATACTTCTCAAATTGATCTACAGATTCAATACACTTCTAACACAATCTCAGATGAGTTCCTGGCAGAACTGACAAGCTGATATTAAAATTCACATAGAAATGCAAGGGACAGAGAATAAGAAAAAACAATCTTTTAAAAAGAACAAAGTTGGAAGTCTCATATGTCTATGTGTCACAGCTTGCCAAAACCTACAGTAATTAAGACTGTGTTACTGGCATAACATAGACATAGAGATCAATGGAATTGAGGTGAGAGTCCAGAGTTATATCTACATAATAATGGTTTATTAATATTTGACCAGAGTTCTAAGACAGTCCAAAAGAGAAAGAACAGTTTAGCAAATGGTGCAGAGACATTAGATATTTACATGCAAAACACTGAAAATAGACAAACTCCCACCTCACAATATATATAAAAGATGAACTAAAACGAATCAAAGACAAATGTTACAGCTGAAACTATGAAACACTTAGGTGAAACCGGGAGCAAATTTAGATGACGGTGAGATTGTCTATTGTTCCTTTCTTTAAACATCTCAGTTTTATAGTTGAATTTGAAGATACCGTTTTTCTTGTAATCAATCACGTCAACAGTTTTGTGCTAGATATCTTACTTCGTAATAAAGCCTATTTCCTTTGGCAGATTTAAGAATCAGATTTGCACTTCACACCTTTTATTCATAATACAAGAAAAGCTAGAAATTTCCATATTCTCTAATATGGATTAAGTTACATAGAAATTATTTTCACATGTCTAATTTTCTTCTCTAACTTGTATCTTTTTCTGGTGTTGATGAGATGACAAAGAAACAACTAGCACTGAGCATGAGGTTTCAACTCTAACACTAGTCAACTGTACCCTGAGCATGTCAGTTACCTCAACTTCTCTGAATACACTGGTCAACAGTGAGATTGTTACTGACTTAAAAAGGCCCTTATCTGTAGTATCTTGGCATGCTGAACATGAATATAACCCTGATAATTTTTTATTAGCTCTCGTTTTGAAGATATTTCATATACTTCATTTTATATGTTTCACTGTGTAAATGTATCCAGTAGGACTGCAACAACATCCTAAATCAGCCCAGAATGATGTAATATTGCATCACATTGCATAATACCATCATGAACACATCATCCAGAGTTCCAGAGCTGACTGCCTCATTTTCTGATGCAATGCAATCCTACTGCCAGGCGACTGCTGTTGAAGGAAGCTGACGTCAGCAGTGCACTATAGAAAGCCCTGTCGGAAAGGTTGAGCATTGAAAATATTTCAGACTTTGTGTGAGACAGTTGAAGCTACTGTCCCATAGAACAGTTATTATTTTATCCATTTAGACACAATACAGAACAGTAATGCCTCGAAAGTGCATTAATAGCGTGGACAATTTCTGCTCTATTTGTGGGGAAGTGACTTTTGCCAACCAGAAGAAAAGTATCACTTCTCAAGTGAAGAAGGCTTATCATTTTGACTTCGGCAGCAAGGTTGGTGACCAAGACAAGCCTTGGGCCCTGCATCTATGCTGTGCTCCATGTACAACACAGCTTTCACAGTGGTTAAATGGCAAAAGACCAGCAATGCCTTTTGCGGTCCCCATGGTGTGGAGAAAGCCAAGCAACCATAAAAAAGACTGTTACTCTGGCTTGGTTCCTCTGCTTTCCGGTGGAATAACAAAGCAAAATAAATCAATAATAGTCTACCCAAACATTCTGTCTGCATTGAGAGCAGTCCCACATGGTGAGGGACTTCCTATTTCAGAACTTCCATCAGAATATTCTCTTGATTCATCTGATGAGGACAAGGGTGAGCTGATCTGTTCTTCTCTTGTTCCATCAGCATGCAGTGATCCAGATTTTCACAGTGGTGCATCATCAACTCCACACACACTAACACAGGAAGAACTAAATGACCTGGTTTGTGATTTGGACTTATCCAAGAACAAGGGAGAATTGCTAGGATCAAGACTCCAACAATAGAATCTTCTAGAAGAAGATGTCACAATTCCTTTCTATCGAAAGCGTCACCAGCAGTTGGAGCCTTTCTTCAGAAAGGAAAGTACTCTGGTATTCTGTTGCAATACTGAGGGCCTCATGCATGCCTTAGAAATCACTCATGACCCACAAGAATGGAGACTATTTCTAGACTTTTCTAAATTGTGTCTTAAGTCTGTGCTTCTGCACAATGGAAACCATCTTCCATCTATTCTATTACTGAACATCTGTACAAGAGACAAGCAAAGAAATCTAAGAAGTAGTTTATGGCTTGATTTTTTTACGGGTATTAACGTAGGCATATTGCTATTGGCATGCATTGTGTGATGTAAACATCAATTTATTGCAGATTACAAAAAAAACTCGAGCGAAAATTGGAATTTGACTTTCATATTCGTGTTGAGCACATACAAATAGATAGGAAATGGCTAATTTTATTTCAGTAACATGATTTTTGTAAAAAAATTTTGACCAGTGATATCATTGACGAGACGTTGAACAAGAAAACTCACTTGATATAGTTTCTTTTTTTTTAAGATTTATTTATTTATGCATACATGCTGGGGTGCAGGCCAGAGGTATGGGGCAGTAGGAGGGTTCACTAGAGACTGAGCGGGGAGCAGAACAGGCAAATCACCCAAAATACACTGCTGAGGGGAGCAGCAGGAGAGTTCTGCCCCGCCATGTGGGATTCTCCCCTGCCAGGCATCAAACTCACACAGCTGCAGCCAAGGACAGCTCCACAGTGCTGCACTTAACCCACTGCAACACCAGGGAGGACCCTTGATATAGTTTCTTTGGAAATCTGTAACTTTGTCTACCATGTTAACCATTTCATGGTACATATAAAGGCACTAGATATAAAAATATCTGTTGAATGAAGGGCCTCCTTGGTGGCACAATGGGTTAAGGCTCAGAACTATGAAGCTATCAGCAGACACTGCAGCACAAGTTCGATCCCTGGCCAGGGAGCTTCCAACCTGGCTCCACAGACCTCTTCTGTCTCGCCCGCTGCTACCCTCAGTAGTGTATTTCAGTCAGTCTGCCTGTTCTGCTCCCCACTCTGTCTCTGGTGAATCCTCTCACCGCCCCCCACACCTCTGGCCTACATCCCAGTTCTTGTATGCATAAATAAATAGATCTTTTAAAAAAACTGTTGAATGAAGATCTCTGTGAATTGATCTTTACCATTTTTTTAAACTACTGTTGACCTTTCTATGAGTGTGAAACAACTTCAATTAAAGCAGACAGAAGAACTGAAAAAGAAAAGCTGAAACACAGTTTAAATCAATATTCATTGATTTCTGGAGCACTATAGTCACAGAGCAATAAACAGACACAATCCTAAAAGAAGTGGTCATAGACCCTAATCACATAGGTAATACATTTTCAAGGTAATGTTGTCTCAAGTTCAAGAAAATTTGCATAATCAGATGGTAGTGGATTCATGAATGTAATTTTTGAGTACAAAAGACAATAATTTCCATCACTATTAAGAGCATTAAAAGCTATAAACTATCACATTAAATTGTATAGTTTCAGGTAATGTTCAATCAAAATATTTATTCATGAAAAAGACTACCTTAAAAATAGCTTTAAAAGATGTCATTTTCTTTTTTTGTTTTTGTCATAAAACCAATTTGCTGTTGGTTTAAGGTTATTATGATGAAACATAAAACATGTGAAATAATTGTAGCATTGACTGAATATTATTTTCCCCAGTAGTTCATAGTTGGAAAGGGATATCTACTATCCTAGTCTGGGTAAGTCATCTCACTGAGTTGGAGTATGTTGAAAATGAGAGTAGGCATCTTTTAAAGGCTGTTACGTGCCATACATAATGGTTGCTCTGTGAATTATTATATTTAATCCTCCCCAAATATTATTAAATTGGTATAGGTATGTTACAGAAAAGGGGGGGAGGGACTGAGTGATGAGGAAATTAAATAACCTGCTCATGTCACACAGCTAGCAGAATAGCAAGACTTAAATTCAAATTAATTCTGACTCCAAATTTTGCTCTGTCTATAGCATTTTTCTAGATAATAATAGTGTAAGAGTATAGAAGTTACAACTTTAGTCTAATTCTGACAAGCTGATAGGTAACATTATATGCAGTCCTGGGATTAAGAGGAAATTACTATTTCTACTTTCATGATACTTTTCTTAGGTGAATCTTGGGTTTCATTTATCAAGATTGTCCAAGAAATCCTGATCTAGATATCATGGGAATAAGCCAAGTAATAGGAAGCATAGCAGAACAATATATCTCCATATACGAATGTCCAAATTCATAAATTCTCAAAATTTAATCTTTCTGGACATACAATGTATCCTCTCTCTGACAGCTCTGTTACAGCATTGAACATTGAGTGTAAAAGGGACAGAAGAGACAGGTCTTGTGGAATGAGTTCCCTGGAGGAGTATGCATGCTTGCCAAAGCAAGCAAGAGCCACTGGCAGTAAGAATTCACTCACATTACTGGAATATTGCAAAACTAGTTTAGACCTACTAATCTAATCTCATTACAATAAACTGCAGATATTTTCATGGACTCCCACTGCTAGTGAATTATAATCCCCATTCCTAGCTTTGCTGACCTGTCTGGTTCATTTATTCAGATGAGGAAATATTTAATAAGTGCCAATTAAATGCCAATTCTGGGTTAGGCAAGAAATTAAAAAGGTAAGGAAAAAGTAAGCCTGCATTTTCATGGAGCTTAATTTTTTTTCATGGAAAAAGGGTTTAATCACATCATTTAGCAAAGTTATATTTAGAAGTTGTTCATGCTAAGAAGCAAAGGAATGTTTTGTATGAAAGCATCAATTTTAAGGAACAAAAACTTGGCTGAGTCTTGATGAAAACTTTCTTGAAAAAATAGTTTTTGAACTTAGATCACATTTAAGTAGGGAAAGACTAGGCAAAAACAGTAAAAGAGTGAGAAATTTCTAGAGATACAGAGTACCAGTACAGGGGAGCCCTGCTGGTAGGAGGAAAAGGAAAGAATATTGAGACTGAGGGAGAACAGTCTGAGAGCAGGCTGGAATGTAAGCTCAGGCCAAAGCATCAGAGTGGGTGTATACCATATTAAATATTTTTAAACATTAAATATTTAAATATTAAATATTTCATATAAATATTTGATATTCAATTTAAATAATTTAAATCTATATCCAAGAGCAATTAGAAGTCACTTTAGATTTTTAAGAATATTTGTGACATTGGTAAAGAAGGATGATTTGATGAGGTCCACATTAAAATTCTTCCAAAGACAGTATAAGAAAGACATAGCTAGAATGAATGCAGGACTAATTCATAAGGCTAATTGATCCACTGATGAAAGTAAATTTCAAGTCAGGGTTTTGACTGAAATTCTAAGTTACCTTCTATAAATACAATATTCATAGAATATTGGGTTAGGACAATACATAACATTAAGTAAACTGTACATACATCAAATTTGGTCATTTTAAAAATGGAAATCTTAGACCAGTGAGGGAAAGGGTCTGCTTTAAAACCAGCACTAGAACTCAGGAGAACTCGGTTTCTAGTCCAGTGATTTTCCCACTAATTCAAAATGGGTCAGAATGACCGCTTTATCTAGTAAAGCTAAAAGCTAAAGAATCTAGTCTAATATACAATAATGATGCTTTTATTAAATGCATTGTATGACATTATTTGAAATGTAGAGTAATGATGAATAGGAACTGGAATCACATCCTGAACACCTGAAAATTAAAATTAAAAACCTGGATAAACTTTTCCCTGTCTATTAGTCAAATTCCTAGCAGGAAACCAATCAAACACTTACAGAAAATAATTGAAGATATTTTAATAATAGGTCCATTAATAAATTATGGGCAGGAAATATGGACAATATAGATATCACATAGGACCCTGGGGCTAGCAACAACTGGTTGCCATTCACATCTCCTCACCTAAAGGGTAAAGGAGAAAGAGATACCTCCAAAAGCTAGGGTGTGGCTTCAAGGGCAACCCTGAAAGGAGGCAGTTTCAGAGAATAAACACTCTTTCTCCTGCTGAAGCCTCCCATTGTATAAACACAGTTGGAAGTCAGAAGGCAAGGAATTATCTTGCTAAAGTCCACATTGAAAAATTTTTGGTGAATAAACAGGGTTAAAACGGGTGGTGAGTAAATCTGAGAGCAGTGGGAGCAGGAAATAAAGAGAAAATATGTAATTTACCTCAAAAACTGTCATACTTGAACTAGTAAATGGAAGAGATAAAGTCTTTACTTATAAGATTAAAGTATGCTTATTTTGGCTACATGAGATTTATTAATATCCAGCAATCATTTTTGAAAATCCAGATATATGAAAATGTGTATAACTTTCTACTATGATCATGATAAACATTGGTCAAAGACAGTAGAAAACATGAAACTTGGGTGATACCCTGGAATTTAGAAATTACAGAGATAGCCCTCAGGCTTTATATCCATAAACAAAGGTACACATTTAACTGTTGACTTCTCCAAGAAAGCACAGATGGAATTGTCTGTTGGCCTGTGTATTCTCTGATGAAAACCAGGTCTGAGAAAAATGAGATAGGCAAAAATTCTTCCAAGATTTAGCTTGGCCCTTTACTTGTGTATTCAAGATTTCAGATCTAACCAACATTGGCTCTATAAAAGGGCAAATTACACACAACCAAATTCAACAGAAACAACAAGGAAACTGCTTGGTAAATGTTAATTATATCCATCTAACTGGATAAGCAACATGTCAAAATAAGATACATAAAAGACTGCTTTTAGGGATCATTAAACATACCATAAAAAATGTATTCAAGTAAAAACTAGTTGATTGTGTTTCATAATTCATGGAAGAGTAAATTACACTAATAAGTGTATTTTTAGTAGGTTAATCTCTTATTTATTCAACACATTTAACATAAGATAAAAACGCTCCAAAATAAAGAGGTTTCAGTTGTTACCGTTTCTGTGTACACTTTTTAATGTAATACATCTGTATAAATCTTCGAAGGTAACTAGATACTTTGTTAAATACCATCTTAGTGTTCTCAAGAACCCAGAGAGTAACAGTTACCTTCATTTTTTAAGATGATTAATACTCATAAAATTCAAAGCATTACATTTAGAAGGGGTATTATAAAATTCATTTGGTGCTACATTTCTCAAAGTTATATTCTCTCAAAATTAGATACTCATTTAATGGTTATGTGGAGTAATTTTTAATTTTAAGCATCTCATAGATGATGCTAAAGGTCTACCAGGATTGGGAATTCTGAACCTTTATCAACCATCCACTTACATCTCTTCTTCCACCAAGCTATCCTGGAAACCTTGTTTGAAATGTACTGGACACTGGCAATTTCTAGAGGTATCCCACCACATCTTAGGAAAGTGTTAGTGTGTTCAAGTTCATAACTATTTGTAGAACTAAGATTCAAACTCAAGTCTGAAGTTTTTAATTATAGGGCCCTTTTCACAACAATACATTTAGTAATCTCTTCAGAATTCATGAAAAATGAGTATAAGACAAGTTAAGAAAATTTTCTAAAATTAAAGCACTTAAAAAATGAAAGTGCTATGCCTTAGGAAATTATTCTGTAGGATTTGTTAATGCACTAATTAATGACTTTAGTTGATCTAATTCTCATCCATAAGGCAAGCTACATTTATTTTGTAAGAATATTTTAATTGTTGGCTGCTGACCTCATAGAGTAACTGTCTCTGGGCATTCAATATACTATTTGATAAATACACATATATTCTAATCATACAGTATAACTTAGATGTAAAACAGAATAAAATTATACAATCATTGAATTAATTATGCATTAGACATTTTTATTAAATAGCCTTGTGCATTTCTCAGAATGTCTGGGTCACTGATAACTATGTATTAGACTTTATTTCTGTGGGTGGTCTATCTCCATTACAACCAATAGGTCAGAAAAAAAATCAAAGCAATTAATCTTATATAATTTAGGTACAATAAGAAAGAACATAAGGCAATGAGTTCTCTACTCAGTAAATTTTTATATAATTTATATGTTTTTGATGTAGAGAAATATATCGGCTGCTCTTACATAATGTCCATCAGAATTAAAAGAATTGAGAGGCAAAGTATTATGTCAGTAGTCATAAGAAATATTTTTAATATGGCCTCACTTTCAAATTTTACTTCCAAGATTATATATGGAAAGTTCTCTTTATTTAAAAATGAAAAAAAAAATCACAACTAAGTCTGTTATGGCTGAAACTAAGGTTTGAGACAGTCTGATTTCTTCACTTACGCATTTGTGATACCTTATCAAGTTAAAATCCAAGATATAAATATACCTTAACATGTTCATAATTTTAACTAGATAATTTTAAACTTATTCTACCTATTAATATATTAAAGCAAAATCAGAATTTAGAATGAAAGACTATTTAAAGCAAACACCAAAAAAAAAAAAAATTACATATACACATCAACTGGTTTATGGATAATTCTATTATCCAATTTTAATTAAACCATTTAAAAACAATGTGGAAATGTTATATATAATTAGTCCACAGTAACTTAATTTAAATCATAGTTTGCATTTGGAATAAAACATTAATTATTTCAAAATATTTTAGTCATTATTTATTTGATAAATATCTCCTATGTAAAAATTAAAGTGCTAGGTTATAAGAGAGGTAAAAATGTATGATGGCTCATTCACCCCATTTTATTTTACCATATAACAGAGTTCAAATCAATTCAATTTGGTCCAACAGCATAAAACCACAGTGGGATACCATTACTGTCTGTAACTGAAATGATCTATAAAACTAAATTATTAGAAAACAAAAGGAATGGGAATGTTTATGCTCTTAAGTATATATTAGCACAACCAATTTAAGAGGAATGATATCACAGTCTAGTAAAATTTAACTCTGCATACATTATGACCCAGAAATTCTTAGATACATATATAATAAAACATACACAAGTATGGTTATTGCAGTGTTAGCCATAATAGATAAAAATTGTAAACATCTGTAAACAATTGAAATGTTCACCAACAGTAAAAATGATAATGGAATTGTGATAGAGAAGTATATATAATACTATACAACACTAAAAATTAATGAACAGAGGTGAATAAAACAAAACAAATAACAACCACAAATATATTGAGCAAAAGAAGGCAAGCATAAAGAATACATATGCTTTCATTCAATTTATATAAATTTCAAGAACCAACAAAGTTAAAATATAGTGTGACAAATCAGGGCAATGGTTACTTTTGGAAAAGAAGGATAGTAATTGGAAACAACTAGCCAGGGAGATAGAAAGTTGCTAATGATAAATTTTTTAACTGTGCATGTTAAAAGAGTGTTTTTAATTTAAGAATTGAGAATTGTACATATATATTTAGTGTACATTTCTGTGTATTTATTATGTTTCACAATTAATTTTAAAAGGAAAAATAAATATCTCAGACTTGACTTCCTCATATAAATTTGCATCTATCAATAATTAGTTAAACTCAGAACTATACAAGTGTTTTATCTTGCCAAACCCGTAAAACAAGAACAATCACATATTTTCTTATTTCTGAAAATATAAAAGTGCTGGGAATTTTCTGCATTTTGCCTTGGAATGGGTCTATTACTAGGCTGGCACTCAGCAATCACCAAATAATAAAATTATAATGGCAATAATTCAGCCATTAAACAATTAAGGACAATGTATCAAATGATCTTTCAAAAAAATTCCAATGGAAATTAAAGATTCTCTTGAAAATTAGACAAAACAATATAAGAAAACAGTATAAGAAAATAGCATTATAAATTATTTAACGTTTTAATTATTTACAGATTTACAATTAATGTAATCCAACACATCAACAAAAAGAAAAAGAAAAAACATATGATCATATCAATAGATGCTGAGAAAGCATTCGACAAAATGCAACATCCATTTATGATAAAGGCCCTTGAAATTCTTGGGATAGAAGGAATGTACTTTAACATAATAAAAGCTATATACAGCAAACCCACAGCCGATATTATCCTCAACAGTGAGAAGCTGAAAGTCTTTCCACTAAGATCAGGAACAAGGCAAGGATATCCACTCTCACCATTGTTTTTTTTTTTTTTTTAAAGATTTATTTATACAAGCTGGGGTACAGCCAGAGGCATGGGGCAGCGAGAGGGTTCACCAGAGACAGAGTGGGGAGCAGAACGGGCAGATCAGAAAAACACTGCTGAGGGGAGCAGCGGGCGAGGCAGGAGAGGTCTGCCGCACCATGTGGGATTCTCCTGGGCTGGGCCTTGAACCCGCATCGCGCGCTGCCGACAGCTCCACAGCTCAGCGCTCAACCGCTGCGCCACCAGGGAGGCCCTCACCATTGCTTTTCAATATAATACTGGAAGTCCTAGCCAGAGCAATAAGACAAGAGAAAGACATATAAGGAATCCAAATGGGGAAAGAAGAAATTAAACTGTCACTATTTGCAGATGTTATAATAATATACATAGAGAACCCTAAAAGCTCCATAGAAAAACTACTCAAATTATAGACCAGTTCAGTAAAGTAGCAGGATACAAAATCAACAAACAAAAATCAGTAACCTTTCTATATGCAAACAATCAGTCTGAAGAAGAAATTAAGTGATACATCCCCTTCAAAATTGAAACCAAAAAAATCAAATACCTGGGAATAAATCTAACAAAAGAGGTAAACAACTTATACAAAGAAAACTATAAAACACTGTTAAAATAAATAGAGGAAAACACAAGAAAATGGAAAGACAACCCCTGCTCATGGATTGGAAGAATTAACATTATCAAAATGGCCATCCTACCACAAGCAATTTACAGATTCAGTGCTATTCCAATAAAAAATCTCAAAGACATTCTTCAAAGAATTAGAACAAATACTGATGAAATTCATATGGAACCACAAAAAACCTCGGATAACTAAAGGTATCCTGACTAAAAAGAAAGAAAATGGAGGGATTATACTCCCTGATTTCAAACCGTACTATAAAGACATAATAATTAAAACAGGATGGTACTGGGACAAAAACAGATGCACAGACCAATGGAACTGAATAGACAACCCAGAAATAAATCTGCATATCTATGGACAACTAATCTTTGACAAAGGAGCAAAGAATATGCAGTGGAACAAGGTCAGCTTGTTCAATAAATCATGCTGGGAAAACTGGACTGCTACATGCAAAGAAATGAAGCTACACTACTACCTCACACCATGCACAAAAACCAACTCAAAATGGATAAAAGACCTGGATATCAGAACTGAAACCATAAAATTTATAGAAGAAAATATAGGCAAAACTCTACATGCATACATCTCAGCAAAATCTTTAAAGACACATCTCCAAAGCGAAGGAAATGAAGGACAAGATAAACAGCTGGTATTATATCAAAATAAAAAGCTTCAGTACAGTAAAAAACATTAACCAAAACTAACAGACACCCTACTAATTGGGAGAAAATCTTTGCAAACAATACACCCGATAAAGGACTAATGACAAAAATCCACAAGGAGCTCACACAACTCAACAAAAACAAAATCAACAATCCAGTGAAAAAATGGGCAGAAGAGCTAAAAAAGACATTTCTCCAAAGAAGAAAAGCAAATGGCCAACAGGTGCATGAAAAAATGTTCAACATCACTCATAATCAGGGAAATGCAAATCAAAACCACAATGAGATACCACCTCACACCAGTGAGAATGGCACACATTAAAAATACAGGCAACAACAAATTCTGGCGAGGATGTGGAGAAAAAGGAACTCTTCTACACTGCTGTTGGGAATCCAAACTGGTCCAACCTCTATGGAAAGCTGTATGGCGATTCCTCAAACTGCTAAAAATGGAGCTTCCATACAGCCTGGCAATACCACACCTGGGAATCTACCCAAAGGACACAAAAACAATAATCCAAAAGGAGACATGCACCCGCATGTTTATTGTAGCACTGCTTACAATAGCTAAGGTATGGAAACAACCCAGATGCCCAAAAATAGATGACTAGATCAAGAAGATGTGGTACATATACACAATGAAATACTATTCAGTATTCAAAAGAGATAAACACATGGAATTCACAGTGAAATGGATGGAACTAGAAGGGATCATGCTCAGAGAAATAAGCCAGAATGAAAGAGAACAATATCAAATGGTTTCACTTCTAACAGGAATATAGGGGAACCAAACAAGAGAGACACATTCAGTGTGGGAGGGGGAAGTTAAGGGCTCAAATGGGGTAGAAAAGAGCACAAGGGACTATGGTGATGGGTCACGGGTGAATTGGTGGTGGGTTACCCACGGGGAATATACAATGTAAAAGATATAAATAAAAAAAAATTAAATTTAAAAAATAATTATTTGCAGATTTATTACAAATACACAATTTCATCTTGGCTACAGTCTTGAACCACATCATTTTGATGGATAAACTTCATTTCTGTTTGTCCCTACAATAGTTTTTTTAACCTTATTTTTTAAAAGAAAAATATTTATTTTTATTTATTAATGCATACATGAACAGGGGTATAAGCCAGAGGTGAGGGGAATAAGAGGATTCACCAGAGACAGAGTGGGGAGCAGAACAGGCGGATCTACTGAAACAGTCTGCTAAGGGTAGCAGCGGGTGAGACAGGAGAGGTCTGCTGCACCATGTGGGTTAGATCCCTGGCTGGGGATTGAACTCCTACTGCAGTGGCTGGTGATAGCTTGACAATGCTAAGATTTTAACCCCTTTGCCACCAGAGAGACACTAGTCTCACTTTTTGTTTCAGTATTTCAGTTTTATTTTACTTTCAGAAACTTTACATGAATTGGTTTTTACCAAGACATGAGTGACATAATCAACACTAGAGTTTTTTTTTTTTTTTAATATATATTTTTATTGTTATTTATGTCTTTTACATTTTGTATTCCCCTTGGGTAGCCCACCACCAATTCACCTGTGATCCATCTCCATGGTCCCTTGTGTTCTTTTCTATTCCATTTTGTGCCCTTTTCCTCCCCTTCCCCCGCCCCCACCCGCTGAGTGTCTCTCTTCTATTTGGTTTCCTTATAGTCCTGTTATAAGTGAAACCATTCAATATTTTTTCTCTTTCTTTCTGGCTTATTTCACTGAGTATGACCCCCTCTAATTCCATCCATGTCGCTGCAAATTGCATGTGTTTATCTTCTTTGAATGCTGAATAGTATTCCATTGTGTATATGTACCACATCTTCTGGATCCAACCATCTATTTTTGAACATCTGGGTTGCTTCCATACCTTTGCTATTGTGAATAGTGCCACAATGAACATACGGGTGCATGTATCCTTTCGGATTAGTGTTTTTGTGTCCTTTGGGTAAATTCCCAAAAGTGGTATTGCTGGGTCGTATGGGAGCTCCATGTTTAGCAGTTTGAGGAATCGCCATACAGCTTTCCATAGTGGTTGGACCAGTTCACATTCCCACCAGCAGTGTAGAAGAGTTCCTTTTAATCCACATCCTTTCCAGCATTTGTTATTGCCTGTATTTTTTTTTAAAGATTTATTTTTTATTTATACATACAAGTTGGGATACAGGCCAGAGGCGTGGGGCGGCGAGAGGGTTCACCAGAGACAGAGCGGGTAGGAGAACAGGCAGATCAGAAACACACTGCTGAGGGGAGCAGCGGGCAAGGCAGGAGAGGTCTGCTGTGCCATGTGGGATTCTCCCTGGCCGGGCATCGAACTCGCGTCGCTGCTGCCAACAGCTCCACAGCGCAGCGCTTAACCGCTGCGCCACCAGGGAGGCCCTGTTGCCTGTATTTTTAATGTGTGCCATCCTCACAGGTGTGAGGTGGTATCTCATAGTGGTTTTGATTCGCATTTCCTTGATTATAAGTGATGTTGAGCATTTTTTCATGTGTCTGTTGGCCATTTGCTTTTCAACACTATAGTTATCGCCTTAATTTTATATATTAGTTACTAGAGAATAATGCACATTTCAATATGATTAGATTATAACGCTCTTAAATGTTACATATAAAACTATTGGGAGTCCCACATTTCTTCAGAATTATTGCTGCACCATAAACAAACTTACAATTACATGTTCCTTTCACAGATATCTCTGAACATAGCAAGTCTGCAGCATGTCACAAGCTAGTGCTGCCTAGGTTTGTTATTTAGTTTGTCCCTCTTACCAGATCCTTAATCACTGTTCTCTGTTCTTTGTAGATTTTCCCCAGCAATCTCTAATCTCTCTCACTAAACTGTCTTTTCCTTGAATCTTTCACACTCTTCATTGCTCTTCATGTTTCAGGGAACTTCAGGTCTCCATACATAGAGAACTTTTTCTCCTGCTTTTTAAAAACATTTTCTGTTTATTTATTTTACTTATTGTAGTTGTTATTAATCTTTTTACTGCATATTATAGAATACTTTTTCACATTTCAGTAAATAAAAATTTTGTATAAAAATCATTAACTTTTAATGTTTGTTGTGTCCTATACATCATCTGCTATCCTGTTCTAAAGGATATATTCACAATTACAAAATTAATGAATTTTTCCAAAGTGCCAGCATGCATTCCAGTTATTTTACACATATTATCTTAATATTTATATGATCTTAGTGATGCATATACTATTTTTATTTTCTTTTAGATGAGGAATCCAAGGCCTGAAATAGTTAAATATTTGCAGAAACTCTCAGTTTTGTGGCTATCTAGGAAAGTTTAAATTTTTTCTTGGTTGACTCCAAGCCTCAAGTTCTTAAGTATGTAAAGTCATCCTTTTCAATGGTAAATATAAATAATTCATTTATTCTCAGGATATCAGTAATATTGGTAGAAAGAGGTAGGCTCCCTGCTTCTCTACTAATGAAAAAAGAAATCCTTAAGCTTCAATGCATTGTGACTACTGTAGTTATAATTTTCATGCAAAATAATGTTAGTAGTGCTTATTAAATTTCTAATGAAACAAAAATATTTTCCTCCCTGTATCGTGGTCTATTAACATAAATATACCCCTAGCACTGACCAGATTTTTTGACATTGTGTGCTATTTATCAAATGGGTAAAGCTATGAGTATCTTAACTAATATAGTCAACATAGTTATCTATTAGAAAAAATACACTTATACACATATTTTACACTGGATTAATCATTACAGTGTAATGATAGCAAAATTAATTACACTGGTCAACAAATTTTTATAAAAACCCTATCACTGAAATGAAATTAGTCATTTCCTATCAATTTGTATGTACTCAACACAAATATGATAGTTAAATTCTAATTTTGGATCTAGTTTTTTTTGTAATCTGCAATAAATGGATGCTTACATCACAAAATGCATGCCAAAAGTAATAGGCCTACGGTTAATACCTGCAAATAATCAAGCCATAGACTACTTCTTAGATTTCTTCGCTTGTCTCTTACACAGCTGTTCAGGAGCATCTCTGGGGAGTGTCCAGCAGTAGTCAGCCAGTATTGTAGTGGACCATTTTCCCGGGTATCTTTGTTCCATTGATGCAATATTTTGATGAAAGCATTCACCATGTTCATCACTACCCATAGCACAGTTTTCAGGGAAGAAATCCAGATGGGAATGAAGGAAGTAGATCTTTACAGAGACATACTGCAGTCAAGTTTCTGATACTGCATCAGCATGTCTTCTAGTTCCCTGTAGTTTTCTGCCCTAACATTCTCAAGTAAGTTTGTAGACAGTAGACAAAAGCATTCCATGCTTGTTTTGCATCACCCTGCAGCAGCAAGTTGTTGAACCGGTCATCTCAATGCAGACAGAATGTTTGGGTAGACTATTCTCAACTTCTTTTGCTTTGTTATTCTGCCGGAAAGAGGAGGAACCAAGTAGAAGTCACAGTCTTTTATGTGGTTGCTTGGCTTTCTCCACACCATGGGGACTGCAAAAGGCATTGATGGTCTTTTGCCATTAAACCACTGTGAAAGCTCTGTTGTACATGGAGCACAGCATAAATGTGGGGCCCAAGGCTTGTCTTGGTCACCAACCTTGCAGCCGAAGTCAAGATGATAAGCCTTCTTCACTTGAGAAGTGATACTTTTCTTCTGGTTGGCAAAAGTCACTTCCCCACAAATGGAGCAGAAATTGTCCACACTATTAATGAACTTTCGAGGCATGACTGTTCTGTATTGTGTCTAAATGGATAAAATAAGAACAGTTTTATGGAAGAGTAGCTTAAACCGTGTCGCACAAAGTCTGAAATCTTTTCAATGTTCCACCTTTCCAACAGGGCTTTCTATAGTGCACTGCTGACGTCAGCTTTCTTCAGCAGCCGCCTGGCAGTAGTATTGCACTGCATCAGAAAACGATGCAGTCAACTCTGAATGATGTGTGCATGATGGTATTATGCAATGTGATGTAATATTACATCATTCTAGGCTGATTTAGGATGTTGTTGCAGTCCTACTGGATACATTTACACGGTGAAACATATAAAATGAATTATATGAAATATCTTCAAAACAAGAGCTAATAAAAATGTTCAGGGTTATATTCATATTCAGCACACCTAGATACTACAGATTAGGGCCTTTTTAAGTCAGTAATGATCTCACTGTTGACCAGTGTTATTGAACTGAAACGTATCTTTCAAGAAAGGATTGTTAGAAATCAGGTTGACATATATATCTGTTGGTGGCCTTTTACTTTTCTGTTATTAGAACAGTACTTTCAGTTTATTGTACACATTTAAATCATACCAAATACAGAAAATGGGACATAAAATTCACTAGGATCTGTCTAAAGACAACACCGCTTGAAGTTATAAATACATTACTCCAGGTGTACTTTTGATTTATTTATAAAAAATAGCAGATTTATAAACATTAATATAAAATTAATATAATTTAAATTATTGATATTACTATAGCCTTCATGTTTAATAAATCATATACTTTTTTTTTCATCATTTAATATACAGTTATATATCTATGAGGGGGTTATAGGTCTTCCCATTTCCTTTCACTATTTCCTTCCCCCCTACATATGCAGAACATTATTTATTTATTCATTCATCATTGAACATTTTTTTTATCTTTCCTTTCATTGCTATTAAATATAATCTTATGATTTTTGTGTCTATGTTACATATATACATGTATATATAGTACATATATTTTCATACGTATAATGTATTTATTCCCTATGCAAGTATACCTAGTTAAATAATACATAACTTTCTGGAAATGGACACATTAGGTTAAGAGTTTAAAGATCTCATTATTAAGAGATATTGTAAAGTTTCACCCCCATTATATCTATTTTTATTCCTTTTATGTTTGCCAGCAATGGTTCTTATAAATTTCATTTTTAATAGCTTTCCCTAAATATTACCATAATCCTACAGCCTCACTAATACTATTACCATATCAAATGACTGAATACTCTTTGAGGCAAAAGAACAATAATGCATTCTACCAAAACTGTCAGTTAGGTTTAGAAGAAAACAACTTGAGCTCTTTATACCTTTAATAACAGAGGTCTGTGTAGTACAGAAGTTTCTGAATGGCCAACCTTTATTTCTTGGTACAACGACTTCAAACTTTCAATAACCTCCAATACAGAAAGTTGATTTAAAGAGATTATTAACAAACATATTTTTCCAGGGCCTCCCTGGTGGCGCAGCGGTTAAGCGCTGCGCTGTGGAACTGTTGGCAGCGGCTGACGCAAGTTCAACGCCCGGCCAGGGAGATTCCCACATGGCGCCGCAGACCTCTCCTGCCTTGCCCGCTGCTCCCCTCAGCAGTGTATTTCAGTCCATCTACCTGTTCTACTCCCCACTCTGTCTCTGGTGAACCCTCTCGCTGCCCCATGCCTCTGGCCTGTACCCTAGCTTGTATGCATAAATAAATAAAATCTTAAAAAACAAACAAACATATTTTTTCAAATGATGGTTATTCAGCAATAGGTTTGCCATACATTATCAATCTGTTTCTAGTGAAGATCATAATTTTTATATTAATTTACATATTTTGCCGTTTAAAAGCACCAGGACTTCAAATTCCACATAGTAGAAGACACACTATGAACCCGCTCATGTTAAAACTGACAAATGAATACTAACAGTGTTTTAGCTCATAATATGATAAATAGTAAAAAGTCATTCTTTACATTCAAAAGTTACCTGACAGATTATAGAAAGTTTTTGGGAATTGCTTTCAACATTTCTTTTTAATTTGTGAAAATTTTCATATCTTCTCTACTGGTCCCTCTCAATTATTTGTGAAATGACAAAATGGTAAATAATATCATAGGGAAATCTTCTCATTCAAAATGTTTTGAGGTGCCTCCCTGGTGTTGCAGGGGTTAAAATCTCAGCGCTATCAAGCTATGGCCAGCCACTGCAGCATGATTTTGATCCCTGTCCAGGGAGTTGACCCACAGCAGACCTCTCCTGTCTCATCTGCTGCTTCCCTCAGCAGTGTATTTCAGTGGGTCTGCCTGTTCTGCTCCCCACTCTGTCCTGGTAAATCCTCTCACTCCCACACCTCTGGCCTATACCAGAGTTCTTATATGCATAAGTAAACAAAAATAAATCTTTAAAGAAAAACAAAAAAAATGTTTTGAAACATACTTTAAAACTTTATACTATTTCTAGATGTTTTATTCAATAGGTCACTTACAGATATTTCTAAATATAATCTTTGAAATGTTCTTTATATCTATGTTTCCTAGTTTGAAACAAATGTGTCAACTCACAGTCTAGTGACAGTACTAGAAATTATGTGTTTATTCCACTTTTCATTTTTTTTCTGCAAATTAAACAGCTGACCCAAACAAAGCTATAAAAATGTTGTGAACATTCAAGACATAGGACAAGGGTTTTAAAGAGCTGCAAGAGGTGATGTTGATTAAGCAGATATTTCTATAAACTGTCAAAACAAATAAGAAGGCAGTGATTGCAGGAATATGTTGTCACAATGATCAAAATGCACTTAACATGTGGGTTATGGGAGATGAAATGTAATTGAGCATCTTGGGGTGTAATGTCTTTTAAAATGTTCTAGATTCTTCTGCAATGTTTGCATGCCATATAAAAAGGGGAGTGTATTAATCCACCAGGACATTTAAAAAGACAAGGAAACAAAAATCAGTGAAAAATAAATATTTTTCCAGAAGACAATATGTGGCAAATTATTAAATGACATCACAGTGGATCAAGGTACAGATCATATTTATGTCCAGCATAATCACAACGCTCCTTGTGTCTTCTGTCTAGTGTTAAGTATGACAGTGAGATCTCCTTCTGCATTTGAGCCTCGACAAATTTACTGATTTAAATGATGTGAATACCTAGGGAGAAGCTCTTCCAAAGGCCACACTTCTTATTTTGCTGCTTCTAACACAACAGGATATAACATTTTGGACTACACTTTTCAAATGGTTTTTGATTGTAGCTGAATCTATAAATGTTTACTTTTTGTATGCTCAAAGCTGATACAACATTACATTTCCAGTGAAAAGATTAAAAATGTGTGTGTGTGTGTGTGTGTGTGTGTGTATTTTAGGGGCTGTTAGTTCTGAGATTTTTCTAAGTGCTATTAACTCTTACAGGCAGCAACCATCAGACAACTAAAGCATTTCACCTGGCAAACTTCAGCCCTCATCAGACTTATAAAGACATTTTGCCCCTAGTTTATACGATTTAAGCTATAGCCAAGAATGGGCTATATAACTGCCTTGCAAAGGTTCTGAAGAACAATTAAATATTAAAGAATGAATTCCTTGAAAATGAAAAGTGAGGTTATTTTTCACATTTATGAAGCAATCTTTCAGTAAGTGACAGTCTATTGGATAAACCACTGTAAGTACAATGCTCTCTTGAAAGGGAGAATTTTTCTTTTCTGTAGGAAGATCATAATCACATTCATGTAAAAAACAGGTATTTTTATTTTTGACTATTCAGTTATATTCTATGTGTAGCAATTACTTCACTTAATTTTTAATTGTTAAATATTTATGCACTCTTATTTGTATAAAATACCTACATCTCTGAAAATATATGCTTGATTTTTAGGAAGCAAGGAGAACATTCAAGGAGATTTTTATTTGCTTGTTAAGTGTGGCAATATTGTTCAAATGATGTTAAAATTAAAGTAATAAATGCAGATTTTGAGCAAAGAAATTGAGAAATAAAGATGACTATAAAATAGTATTTTATGAGAACATTTGCATATTTTGGCATTGTAAAATGGCATATGTGGGTATTATAACAAGGCTTTTTTATTAAAGACTATCATTATGGAGGAAAATAGCTGTAGTTTTTCAAACATGCTTCTGACTTTCTCTAAGTAGCTATTTCCACCAAGTAGATTCATATGACATTCAGTCTTAAAGACTGAAGGGGCAACTTTTTGACTTTCTTGACAACTTTCACAATGATAGAAAGAACAAGAAATATTTCAGTGTCCCTAAAGTGTTAGAAAAACATCTACGCAGCATTGTCTCAGGAAAAAAAATAATAACATAGCAAAAATCTGAAAAATTACAATCAAATAGTACATGCACACATGCAGTTATAAGTGTACATTCAAATTAGTATCCAACACTAGGAAAAGGGCAAAAACTACATATCAAAAATCCTCTTCTCAGGTCTTGATCAACCAAATATGTGTCAGTCAGCCTTCAATGTGGTTATTTTTCTCATGAAGACTTAAATTAGAAACACATACTACAGGTCCTCAACAGGTCCTCAACATCTACTAGTAAACAAATGAACAAGTCTAGCAGTCCTATGACTGATCATACATGAAGAAATCAAGTATCATTTATCTTTACTAATAGAAGTCAATTGAATAAAACATGTACATGGAAAAGGCTAAGGGAAAGTCCATGAGTAATAAATGGGCAGTATGGATAAACACAGAACAAATCATGACAGACAAACTTGATTGCTTTTTCTGATAAAATTATAAAATTAATGGGAAAAGGGAATGCAGTACAAGTAATAAATACATTTGGGCCTTCAAAAGTATTTAATTCAATATTTCATAAGCTCCGACTTGGAAAATTAATTCAAATTGGCTTGGAGATGATTATTCTCAGATGGTTTGAAAACCATTTAAAGAGCTGTAAACAAGAGGTAATGATAAATGGCAACAGACAAGAGATGGGAGGAGGAACGAACTGCCACTAAGGTTGATTTAGGTCTTGAGTTTTAGTATTTTCATTACCAACATACAAAACAGAATAAACAACACACAAACAAAATTTAAAATGACACTAAATTGGAAAGCGTCATAAACATAGAACAGTAAAATAGTCAAGAAGATGTAAGGTAGAATATAAATAGAGACTACACAAAAAAACTGCCCATTCTTAAAAAGCAATTTGGAGCCAAACCTGGCAAAAAGGATGACAAAAATAGATTAACAGAGTTCTAAAAGTAATGCATTGTGGAAACCCCTTTAAATAGGACTGAAGAAATGTTTATTCATGTCTTAATATTGGCAGATCTGCAAATGGAAAGATTCTAGGGATGAGAGTTTAACCCAAATCTTATTTCCAATATGGTACTCCAAACAAGGCAATACATATACCTAAAGAGTGACTTTATACATTCAATTCTCTATTTTCTCTCTATGAATTATTTGCAGGGAAAATTCCACTATAACCTGGCTGTTCTTTGACACTGAGCACACTCACTCACACTTCTTCATAATGCAGCTGAAGTGTATGTAGGGAATATCACCTACACAAAAGATAATCATGAAGGTAAATCTTCTGTAAATGACTTTTGGATATCCATGGCACAGTGCTCCCTCTTCATCTGTGCAAATAATTGAGAGTCAATTGTACACACACATAAGGAAAGATAAATAGGAAGACAAATGACTTCCATGAGAAGATTATTACTTTACTCCACTTTATCCCCTTCTATCGGACAACTCAACAAATTAAAGGGACTTCAGAGCACTGAAACAAAAGCGATAACGGCAATAAAGTTATCCACTTATGAGAATGAATTAAATGAACTAACCCACAGAGTGCATCTGACAGCCATGAGCAAGCTATGATGGGCAACACCTAGTTATAGGCTGAAAATCCACAAGAGGAAAGGCATTTTTTTCATGGGATAAGGACAACTTCCCTCTTACTCAGATTCTCAGATAAGGAAAATTACAATTTAGAGAAAACACAATTACTGAGTTATTGAGGACAGATTTGATTTAGAATTTTACTGCAGAAATATTTCAAAAGGACTGAAGTACCAATTCTTTATTAGCATGGGTAAAGACTTTAAAAGTTAGATGATATTAGTAAAGTCATACGGAGTTTGAAATTAGATAAACCTAAGTGTGAATCTTGGCTCTGCCACTTACACACAATGCATGAGTGTCCTCAAATGCCTTTATCTGATAAGTGGAGATAATAGATCTAACTTAATCCACAAATGTGTTCAATGAGACAATAGGCACCCACAGAATACTAAAATAATAGATTAAAAAATTCATACTTGGTTTTGCAATATATACAAAAAGTGTATATTCCATATTGCAACTCTATTTTTTAAATGACAATACCTAATTGTGATGAAGGACGGAAGAATGTGATAATTCAGATCATGATGTTTTAAGTATAACTGCTGTT
This sequence comes from Scalopus aquaticus, assembly GCA_004024925.1. Taxonomy (NCBI): domain Eukaryota; kingdom Metazoa; phylum Chordata; class Mammalia; order Eulipotyphla; family Talpidae; genus Scalopus; species Scalopus aquaticus. The sequence continues at coordinate 64,192 of PVIJ01000478.1, forward strand.
TCCCTACTGGCAAATCACATGATGTAGCTAAGTTAAAATTGGAGTCTCATATTTCTTTTTTGTAAGATTGCAGAAGTGTTGTATAGGTCAGTAGAATATAAGGCATAGAGATGGACATCTAGTGAATACAAATAAACACTTCTCTTTCTTTACCACCATCTCTATCTTTCCTCAACTATGCACCTACTTTTATAACCAGATTTTTTAAAAAATGTAAATATCCTCTTGGTCTATCTGCTACATCATCAGTCTTGACATTCAAATAAAATTTTGAGTAGGGAGTATAACTGTCTATGTTTAATTTTTCACCTTCTAAAATACAGTTTAAAAACATTACATAAGATAACACATTAAAATCACTTAAGGTCAGATTAATGAATGTTTATATGTTATCAACAAGTATTCTTACATGTGTTGTCTTTGTTTTGTGAAAGCTCAGATATAAAAAGGTTATATTTACATAGCTCATTTTTTTCAGATGAATACAAATCAGTGATAAATAAAAGCTTTTTGATAACAGATGACAATCCGCCATATACTCAACCTCTTTCTGCTCACTCCTGACCCTTTCAGTGCGGCACTAGTACCCAGAACCTGACATATGGCAGAAGAGTGTGAAAACAGACAGCTAGGCCGAGGTCATCTACTTTACATATTTTTGACAGTTGTAGGTCATTTTCATGGGAAAGACTACTAAGTGACATAAATATATTAGAAATAAAACTGGGAATTTAAGAGCTGAGAATCCCTCTTGTCAGGAAAGTAATTTTATTAATGTCCTTTAAAAATACTCATGCCATTTTCCATTTCTTCAGCAAGCCCTTCCTTTACAATAGGAAGACAGGAAACATTTCAATTCTTTACAAAGGTAACTCAGTGGTGAAATGTATTATTTCTTGGGGCAGTAGTTTTCATTATCCAAAAGCATTTAAGTCATCTTGCTAAAAGAAGAATAAATGTTGAGAAATGGTATTTGTATTGGGGAGGATGGGACAATTCCAAAAAAATTCCTATCACTAGGAACTCAGTACCCTAAGTGAGAAAGAGGGATTTCCTCAGTATTTCTTGAACATTTCTGCACTGAAAATAATTATGGGGTACCTACTATGTTTGAGACATTGTGTCAAATGCTGGAAAGCTAAAGATAACCAAAGCATAGCTTCTGACCTTCAAAATATCCTCACCCAGTGAGGGAGGGAAAATACGCAGGGAAAATGTAGCGTGAAATATAATGAGACACAAGTGCATTCAGAGACATGGCAGCACAAGGAGGTAGCATTTAATTCAGTGGGGACCCATGGGGGGTGCTATTTCTAACTTTTTCATAATTTAGGGGCTATATTTTGTGTGTAAGAATTTTTAACACATTTTCATTTGTCACCCTGCTGTTTCAATGTGCACATAGTCTGAAAGACAAAACTAAATGATGTCATTGGTCATTAGAAAATACCAAAGATTTTAGTTTTCGAGTAATGAAGCATACATATTCATTGCACAAAATTTGGCAAATAAAGATAGGACATAGGGAAAGAACAAATACATTCTTAATATATTTGTACTATTTCTCATTCCAGTCTTTCTCTTTTCTCTCTCCACAAATAGACAATGTATACATTACTATGTGTGCCTTGTATCACCAATATGTATATCCATGAATATATATAATGATATATAGTAATACAGTTGATTTTATATTCTAAAAGTAACAATATCATTATCTAATTTTTATTGAGCACTTATGTGAAAAAAGCATTGTTCCTTCTTCATAAACTTGTGATAATCAAAGATAATTAAAGAAGCTTATATATGCAAAATATGAATAACAAAGTCTGAGAGATAATATGATGCCAATAAATAATGATAGTATTGTAATTATCATATCATCTTTAACATATATTATAATCACCTATTTCCTGAGACAAAAAGGTATATAACACTATTGTTTCCATAAAATGTTATTATAAGTGATAAAGTAGATAGATATTGTTTCTTTCCAGAATTTTGCTTCTGAGAATTTTACTATTTGTCTTCCACATCCTAATGTGCTAACATGATTAGGCTGGAAGTTGTCATCTGGCCTCTTTTGACATACACCGGTGTCAATTAGAAATCAGACTCCTTCCCAGAAATTAATTATGGAAAGGAAAAATTTTTAAGAGTCAGTCTTCCTTTGAGTATCTTACATGAGAGACAAGCAAGGAAGACTCTGTCAGCCATGTTACCACTATCTGGGACAGAGAAGCAGATGACCTCAGTATATGAAAAAGGATAATGAAGTCAATTCACTGTGAGAGCTTCCCCTTCTTTTCCATACCTAGAAATGTTGAGACTGGAGATCATAGCCAGATGACACCTAGCAATCATATGAGGAGATTCTTTAAGCCTGATGGAAAGTACATAAATAGGAGTATACTTTTTCCAAAGACAAAATTACTGAATCCAAAAGCTGAATAAATTGTCCACAATCTAGATAGGACTACTGGGAGATTTCCAATAATCTCAAATACAGTCAAATACAGTCTGCCCCCAATGTCTGTCTCACCTAATCACATCAACCTGTATCCCTCAGGGAAGGCATGCATCTGCCAGGGCATGTGCCTGAAATGTGATACAGAGCAATGTGCCTGAAAAAGATCATCTTTCAATTGTTATGCCCATAGTCCTCTCTAGAGAAAGTATGTCTATAAGCAAGATATTTATCTCTTATGGCATTATACATACACAAAGACCTCCATTAAAGGTCATGGCTGAAATACACTTCACTTAATAGTGTACCACATTTTTTCCTATGTTGCTTGGATACTAAGGAACATCTCCACAAACAAAGCCAATAAACTCAGAAATACAAATAATTTCACTGCCATGAGTACACTATATGCATAAATTTATGCAAGTCAATGAATGCAATTTATAATAACATTACCAATATCAGCCATTTCTAAACTACATTCTACAGCTATAATTTTGTCATGAGTCTTTGTTTCCATACTACATCATCATGGTTCCTGGCACGTAGTAAGTGCTTAACAAATGTTTGGTGAATTAATAAAATCTATTAACAATCCTCACCCTGCTGGGTTTTTCTGTGACACTTCCAGCAGCTCAGCACTCTACACAGTACAAACAGCTTGAGAGGTGAAAATTTGCACTCTAGTGAAAAGAGTTCTAAACAGGAGGCCAGGAGACAAGGTTCTTAGTCTTAGATTTGTCTAGACATTTGCATTTAATTTCCTCATCTATAAAACATGTTTAAAAACCACTGCTACTTCAATAAACATTTTTTAAATACAAATATAAAATGTGTTTACTGTGCTAAATATCTCAATGAGCTAAATTCTAATAACAATCTACATTTTCAAGGACAAGGAAGCAGGCATGGGTACATTTTAAAGCAGAAAAGGTTAGAATTCTAGCTTCATTTACTTGTAACCTTGGACAATTGATTTAACCTTTCTAAACTTCAGCTTCTTCAATATAAATAATAATTGCATTTCATTGAACTGATATGAATCAATTAAAATTAAATGTGTAAAGAACAAGGCACAGTGTCTTACATTAAAGTTGCAAAAAAATATTCGGTACTATTGTTCTAGCTGGCATTCTTTATTTATTCTTATTGTTAGGTATTTGTCCTTTTGTCTGAGCCCAGGCAAGTGGAGATTTCTTCATCTAATTCAAATCTGGTAGAAAAAGGCCATCAAGGTGACTAAATCCTGCAACTTTAGTATATAAAGGACAAACTAACAACATCAAAGGATTATCCAATTTCCTGGTTTTTGAATCCTTCAATAAATAGATGTTTTCTATTACAGGTTTCATCTTACTTTATAGAAAAGGTATAAATGAAATTCTAGATGACATTAAAGGAAACCCGCAGTGATTATGTTTATCAAAGGAAAACATAGATTTTAAAGATTAAATAGCAGTATTGAAGCATTACTGTGGAAGAAGGGCTCGGTTGTATCAAGGTATATTAATCTATATCCCTATGTTAGGTACTAATGATCACAAGAATTCTGATAATCACACATAAAACCATCATGCAAGGAAATCAAGGCTTGGATGTGCTGCAAACTTATAAATATCACAAAACCAGTGATGGCCGAAGTAAGACTTAAATCCTAGCTGATCATTACTTGAGCAATGGTTAGAGACTTGGGCTACAATTGCCTGCTTCTCTCTGGTTGGTATAGTTCTACATCAAGAAATATCAAACATAGGAAGGAAGCAAGAGTTATGGTGGCTATGATTAAGAGTTTGCCTTCAGCATATGGACAGGCACATGGTTCATAGAAATCACCTAAATACCCATTAGAAACTGCCAGCATCACAAGGAATTGATAATTAAAACAATGGTTTACTATATGGTAATGACAACTTTAGGGATGGTGTCTGTTCCCTCTGTTCCTTCTCTCCACACCCTTTGATGATTTCCCTCAAGTTGTTAAAATAAAATGAATGTGATGGCATGTGCGATGTTTCTTTTTGCTAACAATTCCTTCCCCCCTCCCCAGTCCATCTTATGTTGCCTTGTTCACTCACACCCTTTTGATGTGATTATTTAACTTGACTTTAAAAGCAGTTATTCAATTCCCAGTGTAAGATCATAACTAACACTTATGCTAAAACTGACAAGCCCATCTGCATACAAAATGTAACATGTCTAAAAAAAGGAAAAACAGATAATGGAGAGTAACTGCATAACTGCATTTCTTTTGGAGTAAAAGGGAGGCTAGAGGAAGTGAGAAAACAGAGGAGAGGTAAAGAATGTGTAGAAAGAGAGAGATTAAGCTTGACTGATGAGGCAGATACAAAGTTCTTATCACAATGATGCAGTGTGGTAAAATACATCTAGATTGGTGTGGACTTCCGCCCCTAAAACATATGCAGTGTGTTGTAAACAACATTATGTCAATGAAAAAACAATTTACAAAAAAAAAAAAAAAAATCCCTCAAGTATGGAAGATAGAAAAGTGCATATATTTGCAATAAATTAAAACAATCTTAACCTAAATTTCACCTCTATTTTCTCATTCCTTCAAGCAGGAAAATGAAAATCTCAGATGACAAGTCAATTATCCACATCCCCACTTCACTGTCTTTTTCTTAGAGGTTATTCTAGTTTCCATGAACTTGAAGGAACCATCATGGGTTGAGGTACTGTGAATTTACAGTCATCATCCCAATAACACCACTAATTGCTCTCACATATTTTTATATGTCCCTTGCAGGATGAGATACTTTTCCAAGATGAGAAACATCACACAAGATGAAAGGGGGACTGTACATAGGATTTAAGCAAATGCTGGCCCCAAAATTGATTAAAAGTCCAAAAGTATTATACTGCCTATTTTTATATGCATAGGAAGGAAAAAGAAAGAAAAAAATATCAAACAAACTGTTAACAATTACTAATTTTATATTGGGAGATTATTTGATTTTTAAAAACTCTTTTTGTCTCTTTGCTTTCCTGTATTTTCTACATAAAATTGCTTTGATTTATAATAAGAAAAAATAAAGTACATTTTAAAAGTTAATGAAGTGAAGCAAACTTACTAAATGATTAATTCAGCACTAGTACTGTGTGGTCTCTCCAGATAAAAGCTTATTGGTAAGCAAATAATCATTCCTCTCAGCATTTTCTCTCTTTCTAACTGTATGAAGGCCCCACATGGGATGTTCTTTCCAGTTCTACTTATTTTAAGGAATTTCTGTGACCTTGGAAAAATGATATCAACACTAGTCATAGGTGGAGAGTTATTAGTGATGTCCAAGTTCTTTCCTAAAACTAGCCAATTAAGTTAGTTGTGTATACATAATTCTCACATATTTTGTGAAAAACATGTTAAATTGTTCAATTTAAATACATTAGAGTTATTAGAGTTGTAGAATAAGGATAGAGAGACTTTTCACATAAAATTAAAGCCTTTTTTATACATCAATTGTTGCACTGACTTAATACTACTCTTGCCGAGTACTCAAAAATTATAATTTAGGGATTTTTTTTTAAGGTTTATTTATTTATATATACAAGCTGGGGTACAGGTCAGAGGTATAGGGCGGCAAGAGGGTTCACCAGAGAGAGTGGGGAGCAGAACAGGCAGATCAGAAATACACTGCTGAGGGGAGCAGCGGGTGAGGCAGAAGAGGTCTGCTGCACCATGTGGGATTCTCCCTGGCTGGGCGTAGAACTTGCATAGTGCACAGAACTTGCATCGTGCGTAGAACTTCCACAGTGCAGCGCTCAACCGCTATGCCACCAGGGAGGCCCCTAATATAGGGATTTAAAAGGAAACATTTTCTGCTTCCTGGAGATGAGATTTACACCCATGATTATATCTTAATTTTGTTACAATCAAGTCCACAATCACAAAAGCAGGTGAGGCAAAGAGCTGTAGAGTAAGAGTCCCTCCAACTTTTCTGATATGTGTGCCTTTTAGTAGATTCAGAAGTAATAATTGACCTAAGAGAAACTATAATGTTTCTAGAAACCGAATTTTAATATATATTTAATTTATATTTATTTAGATTTAACTATCAAGGATCTGGTTTGCTCACTATCTCTTTATGACTAATATAATAGGTTATGCAAGTTGAATGAATGATTGAATAGCTTATATGCGTTAAATGAAGCCTTCTCATTGAAAATAATTTTAGAGTACTGATATACAATAAAATTAATACAATGGACTTTTAAGCAATTTGGGGGCCAATATTTGCTTAAAGCCCATGTCCAGTTCCCCTTTCAGTTTATATAGATTACAATGATGGAAAACTATTATTAAGACAAATTCTAGGATGCTATTTAACATGTCTGATTATCTCAGTTTGCTCAACTATACAACATGAAATTAGTCAGTCTTTCTCTTCTCTCTTCTTCCATATGGAAAATCCCTTCACATGTCATTATGTGCCAGAAAGCAGATACCATAATTTTAGGTCTTCTCAGAAGATTATGAGGTACAACGCAGTATAAAAGTATGTTCAGAGAAGTTATTATATAGTAGTGAAGTTCAGCATTTTGATTTTTGTCAAGTACTTAACACTACACTAACAGCTTTTAAAATATATTAAGTCATTGAAACTTCATATAAGTCCTGTGAGGTAGATACTATTATTGTCCTTTTATAGTGGATGAGAAAAATAAGAGAATTATCCTTCAATTTCTAGGAAAAGTAAACAAGAGAAATAACTCAAAATATAATAACCAAATTCATGGCATTCCTCGGCCATCTATAATTCAGGAGTGTGAATCCCCCATATAGAAGTTATATTAGGGATGGTAAGAGCGAAGTCATGAGTGAAGACTATAATGTCATTGTCCCTGAGTTTGAATTTTGCTCTGCCCTTAATAAACTGAAATCTTAAGTTATACAAACTTTTTAAAGTTTCTCCTGTGTAAAATGGAAAAATTTATAGTTCTCATTTTGTAGTGTTATGATGATTATGTCAGTCAATATGTGCAAAGTGCCTAGAACTGTGACCTTTATCATATATTCATCAGTCAGTATAGCTTTACATACAGACCCATATATATACATATGTCTATACTATGTACATGTAAGTATTCTAATTACCTGTCATTTGATTGCTTTTAATTAAGAAATTAATTGCTAGTAGGGGGCACTAGAGGAAAAACTGATACTTAAATTCTTAGATACACCCAAAAAATATGTATATGTATGTCCAGAGAAAGAAACTATGCAAATTATTGTAGTTACATATTAGCGAAATAACTTGGTCCAATATCAAATTGGTATTTTTTTAAAAAGATCTTAATCCATAAATAAAATTTTGTTAGTGCTGTAATAGATTATATATACACACACGTACATTTATCACAGACTAATTGTCAAATTTAAATATTTATCAAATAACATACACTGAGTATATTTTATTTTTATTAAAACATATTTTAAAAATAGGGCTTAAGGATAGCTATGAAATTTTCAAGCACAATTACTAAGATACCAAAAGAGCTTCTTGTTTCTTTTCTACATAAACATCAAAGATAATGTTACTAGGGAAGAGAAACTACCTTTGCCGCAAAACTCCTAACACCTCACTGCCTATGTTGCCTGGATTGCTGCATTATATGAATTAGTATGAGAAAAAACAGTTTGATGCATTTTGTGAGTTCTAATTTGAGATGTTTTTAAGGCACTAAGAGCAATTGGCATTTGGCATTGTGCTACTCTATGCACCAGAGGCATGCAGTTATCAAAACAACTTATGTGTGTTATTCCCCCACTTATTAAATTGATTTCATTAAACTTGTTCCTGGCTGATTTGCTATATGCCAAACTTTCTCCTGGGATCCATTTCTAAAGAATTCATAATGGAGGTGATAACTTTTGATGGGTACATTTCAGGAAGTTGTCAGATTCTAATAAAAATCCACAAAGTTTGCATAAAACCCTGGAGAAAATATTCAAGTTGTATAAATGTTTTAGAATTAACTGCTAGGGAGATATAAAAAGCACCAGAATATTAATTGTTTTGTGATACAGATCAAAAAAAGAAGAAAAAAGCTTGTGACTCAATTATTAATGTAATTTTAATCTGAACAAATGTGTCAGAATGCAGATAATTTATGACTACAATTCTCAAAAGGAAGTAATCTTGATATACAATGGGCAGAATCTCATAATGAGAAACCAGAGCTATTTTCTACATGTCCTAACATTTTGACAAATTTGGAAATATGCAATATTCCAACTGCAAATGATGTTTTTTTTTCTTTAAATTAATTTAGAAAATGAAAATGAGAATTAGGCTTCAGAGAGAGAAGTTCAAGTTTGAACACGAATCGGAGAGAAAGGGTTAAGAGGTCAGTAAACAAATTAGTCTAGAGGAGGCAAAATCTGATATACCAGTGATAAAGAAAACCCTAGATTTAAAGACTTTAGTAGACTGATAACACTATAGCCTTTATGCAATTCAAGTGAGAAATTTAAAGTTGAAATAGGGAAAAAGGGAAAGAAAATGTCATAGTAACTATGAGATATACTCAGAAATTGGTGAAAATGTTAAATAACTTATGTCATGTTATTTATTAGGAAGCATCTTTTCTTCTCTTCTCAGTGATGAAAACAAAGCTTAAAGGACCATTTTGTACTTGTAAGTAATGTAAAAGTGGTGGGTTACTGTAGGTCTCATATTTCCTAAAATGTGTTTCTATGGAGTACGCCCTTAAAATTCACATAGTACACATTTCATTCACTTTGTAAGATGCACTGACCTTTTCACATTCAACATTTTTTTTTTGTTGCTAGTTGTCAGCTGATAATTTTAACATTATGCAAAATAAACCTCTGGCTTGAATTATCTGCTTAGCTCTTGGAAAACCAGGGCAACTAGCAGGCCTGTGAAGGACAATAAACTCTGGGATGAAGGTACTTAAATAAATTGGAAAGTCAGACAAGGGGCATTTATAGGATTCTGTTCAGTTGGATTCTTGAATACTTTCCCATTTAAAAGCAACCTATCATTTTGCCTATCGCTCTCCTACATTTATCCTATTTCCATTTATCTGATATTATATCTAAAATTTACTAGTTGTTCTCCTAGTTTAATGATTAAGAAATAATATATATAAACCAACATTAGACATTATTACAATTGAGGTTGGGACAATTGTGTCCATTTAGACACAGTTCAATGAACTAATTTAACATATTTATTGTCATTGACAAGGCACTACGTTATGTGCTGGGGATACAGGGAATGAAAGAAAAATGTTGTTCCCACAAGAAAGTCCTCTGCCTTTTTCCTAACCAAAAAAAAAAAACAAAAACAAAAAACAAAAAACAAAAACCAAAAAAACCCTTCTCCTTTCATGACTTAGTGGAATGTTGTTTGGTGGGAAAAAAAAAGGTATCTATACGTAGGTTTATCCATAAATGTGTCCTAAATATCTGAGAAACTCATCTTTTTGCTCTCAGAGTTAAAGAATGAAGTTATCTCTTCCTTGTCATATGAAGCCTCCCCCTTCTCACTTCTTGATGCTCTAGGTTTCTTAATACAGGATATGTATCTGGTTTGTTCCATTTTACTTTAGAGTTTACAACCATGTAAATTCTCCATGTGTATGTTATTAAATTGATTTTACCTTTGCCCTCCTGTCTCATGCTGTTTTGATGACTCATCCAGTCTGAGAAGAACCTAGAGTGGTAGGGGCTTTTACCCTGTGTTTTGACGTGGGAAAGAGGAAAAGTATGTCATTTAAATTTAATAAGGCAGGGGATAGCTCAATGTGGAAGTGACACTTGAGCTGACTTTGATAAAGGGAGACATTTCTTTCATCTTGGAGAAAAACTATTTTAAATTTGATAATATACAGGGGAAAGACAGGCCAGATTTGAGGAAAAAAATCTGCTTTATGGGTTCTAATTTCTTCAAGAATCACTGATGGGAAACTGAATGTTTATGTAAGGCTTACGAATGTTCTGGAATATAAAATTATGCAGCTCAGTCTTTGACAGACTTTGCTGAACGGAAACCTCCATGTGATGACAGTGCATTGTTTAACAGAAACTGAAAATGGGATGTTGGTTTTTAAAGATTCTGTCACCCCCTTGAGCAATCCTTTGGAAAAGATAGATTTTTCTTTTCTCTTCCAATCTACTAGGGATATTATAAAAATGTTGTTTCATAAGGTATAGATTTAAGAGATATTTATTAAAATATGCTGGATATTAATATTTATATAAGAAAAGTTGCCTGTGAGTTTTAATAAAATTCACTTTTATAAGATTGGTATACTCTAGGCGGTTCAAATGCACATCAATGACTGCTAGCTTTACCCAGGAATGGTACATCAGATAAAAGAAAATAACAGGCATGAAACAGGAAACTACTTTCTAAAATCTACTGTACTACCTATATATCTGCCTGCACAGAACTCAAAAAAAAAAAAAAAGGTTATTCATATTAAGAGGCTACTATTCAAATAAATTCTTAGTAATGAAATTCCTCTTTAGCTGTAAGGATATGATTTATAGGCCATGGTACTAAGCAGTAAGTCATGTTATCGAGTTACAAGATAATTTATGACAATAAAAAATATCAAGACCTCCTCTTCAGTAGTAAAATGGCAACTGTCCTTCTCTATTTATGGTAACTACAGTACATTGTGATGAATGTGACCTGAACTAGCTAAAGTCCATGTCTGCCTTACCATAGTTTTACTTTGATGGCATTAGAAGCAAGGCACAATTAATGACACCTTTGTGATCCCCAAGTAAGAGGTATAAATATGAACTGATGATTACTTTAAGGGAGTCAGTCCACTTACATGCTCTACCTTAATTGAAAACTTTAACTTAAACCTAGTAAAATGCCAATTTATAATTCTACTAGTCCATTTCAGAAGGCAGTTCTAGCTTTATTTAGAGATATTTTTTTCAAGATGACATTATTTAATTTCATTCTGTAAATTATGTTTATGTCCTGCCATGAAGTTATCAGTGTAAAGGCCAGTGGGGATTAGAAAGGTTACTACTGTTAGTGAGAAATCTGAAGCTTGTTAATTCTATTTGGAAGGTAACACTGATCACACAGATAACAACTTCTATCAAATCTAAGCAAGCAGGTTAGAAGATGAATGATAAATATGCTCTAGCTTTAAAACAGCTGTTCCACTGAGATTGGCTCATCATCTCCATATTAAAGTGAATTGTTGTCAAGGGATTATATATATCAATGATCTTAGAGTCATTACTGAATATTGGGATATTGCTGGTTTTTGTTTCACTTTGTATTTGTTTTTTGAAACTCCAGAATAAATTGACAGTCTGCAACATATCTCATTGACAGGATGGCTGCTTTCAGCGAATATCTGTTACATCAATGGACCATATCCTGGCCTCAATTATGGATATCAGCATTTACTGCAAAAGAAAATTGCATCTAAAAGTGGAGGGTAAGGTGCTAGGGAGTTGGGAGTGGAGAGGGTATGAATTAAGCAGACTGCCATCTACAGTACTGAGTCCAATATGCTACAATAATTTTTGAAGCCAAATTACCCTCCCATATCACTATACGTGATACAGGAACCAATGTTTTCCCTTGGCTTTACGAACTGAGGGGATGGTTCGGCCTTATTTCTGTCATTTTCACTGATAGTTTACATCCTACAAGTGCCTTCATAATAATATTTTTAGATGTGCTCTTTTTACACAATGGGATTGGTTTTATGAACTACAAATTTTCTCTATGTGCTAGCATGCAGTACACAAAATTAAATAACAATTCACCATTCTAAACTTCAAAGGAATGGCCAAGTAAATGCAATGACAATATGGTATGATACATAAAAACAGACAGTGGAAGTAATGGGAGCAAAAGAAAGATGTGACCACTCTTTAGAGTAGGTGTGAGGGAGGTTATACCAAAAAATCACAAATACTGTTCAAACACAAAGAACCTCTTAAGCATTTAAATAACTAGGTCTTCAGTCCTTCAGTGCTGGAGGGCTGTTTTTCTCAGGAGATTTGAGCTTTTGTTTATTCTGCTTAAGCCACAGGTAAGTTGAGAAATTTGCATTGCTAATCATCTTATTTCAAAATCTGCTGACATTTGAGTGTTGTTGTGTGTGAGATGTGTGGGTTAGTCAATTTTTAATGACTATTTGTTTATCTTGATTTAGGTATTGCTAAAAGACCAGTCCTTGATGGGTGCTTCTATTGGAAATCAGCATTTTTTCGTGTATGAAACTTATATAGAGACAGCTAACTTATGAGCTTGCACTAATGGCATTAATAGACAATGTACATTTTTTTTCCTTTAAAAGAACATTTCAGCATGTGGAACATAGTAGGCTCTCAATATCTATTTATTGACAGAATACATTTAAGAATAAAATTACACATGGATACTTCAGGACATATTTTGCATTTGGATCAAGATAAAAAAACATTTTATTTTCAAATTATTTTTTTTTTAAAGATTTATTTATGCATACAGCTGGGGTATAGGCCAGAGGCGTGGGGGCAGCGAGAGGGTTCACCAGAGACAGAGTGGGGGGCAGCACAGGCAGATTGTCGGAAATACACTGCTGAGGGAAGCAGCAGGCAAGGCAGGAGAGGTCTGCTGCGCCATGTGGGAATCTCCTTGGCCGGGCGTCGAACTCGCGTCACCACTGCCAACAGCTCCACAGGCGCAGCTTAACCGCTGAGCCACCAGGGAGGCCCTCAAATTACTTTTAACTATACTCCCAAAATTATTTTATAAACCAGTGGCAAATTAATAAATTTAAATAAATAATAATTCTATCCCTCCACAAAAATTAAATGGTCATAATTCATGATTCACTTGGAATTTCCCCATATCAGTTTATTATAAAAATATATAAAGCATGTATATAGAAGCATGTGTAAAGAATAATTGTCTAGCATTGTAGATTTACTATTTTCTTTCTATGTTATAGACAGTTAAAATGAAAAACTGGGGCCTCCCTGGTGGTGCAGCGGTTAGGTGCTGTGCTGTGGAACTGTTGGCAGTGGCGATGTAAGTTCGACTCCCGGCCAGGGAGAGTCCCACATGGCACGCAGACCTCTCCTGCCTCACTCACTGCTCTCCTCAGCAGTGTATTTCTGTCGATCTGCCTGTTATGCTCCCCACTCTGTCTCTGGTGAACCCTCTCGCCGCCCCACGCCTCTGGCCTGTACCCCAGCTTACATGCATAAAATAAATCTTTAAAAAAATGAAAATTTGCCATTTATTTTAATAAACTGAGAAAGCAATAAAGAATAAAGAGTTTTTTGACTTTTACTTTGTTTGATATAAGCTTTAATTAACATTTTTCCCCAAAAGTTGACAGAATTACATATTGTATAAATTTTGTCCTCTGTCATGAAGGCCGGAAATTCTAGCTTATTAAAAACATTTAAATTAAAGGTAAAAATTCATATAATTTCTTCCTTATTTTCTTATGATAATCTTAAAGCTAGGTAACACATTTAAAGCAAGACATAGTTACAGCTACACAAAGGTAGCTTGTTATTAATATGCCCATTATTCAAATAAAGTTATTTTGCCCAATTTCACTCCATTCATAAATGCGAACTCAAACCCTGCCAATGTCTCTGAAGCCCATAATCATAATTCCAACATTATTATTCTTATCTAAAGGCACATATCAATAATTTGACATTCTCTATGACATCAACATACTAAAAAGCAGAAATCAAGTAGTTATATATTCCACTAGAATATTTAATTTCAAAATTAAATAAAAAAGCTTATTTTTAAACTTCTGTTATGTTACGATTCTTTACATTTTACCATTGCCTTTGAACCCCCTCCCCTGAGCCCCCATGATGCTAGCTGGCATTCTTATTGCAATGAAAATATGAGGTTGGAAAAGGTTAAGGGATTTGTTCAACGTCAGTAAGTAAAATTTATCAGACACCAAAACCCTTGCTCTTTCAAAAATATACTATTTCTCAAAGAAAGTGGGGGACTGAAGATCTCCTTTAGGAAACTCTTTAACAATTAAGATTAGATGGCTTCTGCAAATGTCACTGTCCCAAAATGTTTCCTTCAGTAAAATTCCTAAAACTTAAAATTCAGAATCTATTGATTTTCCAACACTTAGAACCTTGTAGTAAATTGGTTTGCCAGATTAGTGCAGGTATATGAGTCCCATGTTTCCTAAAGGGTGGTAAACAAGATCATTTCAGGTATACAGAGTACATTTAATAGCACTGAATCACATTGTGCGCGATCCTCCCTTTGATTTTATCAAGGAGAAAGTCTCTGTGTGGTTTGTCTATCTCTCTAACAACTATCTAATTCTTGTCCTTTTCTGTTTTCTAAAGGAAGAAAAAGGAAGCCTCAAGGCAATGAGTCTTTGGCAGTCACACTTTTTTTTTTTGCATTAATGTCTTATTATTTTATATTTTTGTTGAAGACATTAGAGTTTAATTTTTGGTAATAATATTAAACTTTAAAATGTTTTTATGTAAAAAAGTAATTCAAAAATTAAAAGAAAATAAGAGTACAGTTTTGCATGGGGTAGGGCAAAAATGAAAAATACTGTTAAGTATTGTCTAAAATTCTAAAACACTCTCCTAACCTAATATTTACTTCTTACAAAAGAGAACCAGAAAACTCAGAGTTAAATAATATGCACTGGATCACAGCTTGGTTAGAGCTTTAGAACCTAGATTTTGTTTTTCAATTAAGAATTTGAAATAAACACTAGCAGAAACAAGTCACAAATGTGTACATTTTCTACAGGAAAAAATAAAAACACAGGAAGAACAGAATGACTTGTAATTTATATGTAGGGTACCCAAAAAAGCAACTATTGGGTTGTTGGAAAAGTTATGATATTTTTGTGTTTTCCAAGCAAATATTTTTCTTTTTTTTTCAAGCAAAAATGCATAATGATTTTTCTGACATCCTAGTAGATGCTTTCTGTGACATCAGTCAACACATAAAACTATTAGTCCAGAAAGATCAATGAAATGTCAACTAACTCCAGCCAAGATGAAATCTTATAGCTAAGGGGGGAGATTTTGGATAAAGCTCTGACTCATCCATCAGTGCATTCAGCTATGCTCACTCAAACACTTTGCTGGATATATTATTGGAAGATAAGAACTGTTACTGTCTGTCTTTTGAGAAGTAAAAGTATAACTGAACAGTATAGATTATCTGCTGGGGAAATAACTGCTGGGGAAGTAGCATCACTTTCCAACCAAACGGAAGAAGCTAAAAGAAGAAAAAGACTTTATAAGCTTCCTAACCAGCTTCCTACTAATTACACTAAAGCTTGCCCCTCCTTTCCTGATCTCTGGGCTAAGTATCCTCACATTGACCTTCACATTGACCGTAGGATGGATGTAAGATTTGGGAGGGTTAGAGAGATCTGAATTCAAGATCCCCCTTCTTGCTGTTTGACTTTAGAAGACTCTTTATCCTTCTCTATAAAATGTTGATAGTAAAGGCAAAGCCATTGGATTATATGACTACATGTAAGAGACATTCAGAGATGTAAGAAAACTAATATTAACTCAATGCTTACAATATGCTAGGCACTTTAAAGTCATTTTGTCTTTTCACGGTCTGGTAGTGCCAATGGCCCAGTGCCTAAAAAATACAAGGTGTTCAGTTAAGAGTTTATGTCCATTTTCCCCATCTAACAAGGCACCCCATTATTTAGTTAGAATGCTCTAATTGTTTGCAAAATCTTTATTTTAAGCCAAAATTTGCCTTCTTTTTAACTTTTGCCTAATTCTGTCTTCTGGAACTACTCAAAACTAGGCCACTCCCTTGTCTATTACAGCCCTTCAAATATCTGAAAACAATGACTGTGTTTCCCTTCAGCACTCTCCTCACCAAGGTCAATGCACGCACTCAACTGTTCCTTTTTGAGGCACAGCATTCTGGAAACATATTGTCCCACTCGCCTATTAGAAACACTCTTAGTCACTCAATACTCTTCTTAAATGCAAGCCTTTATCTGTACAGAATAGTCCAAATGTAGTCTGGGAAAAACTGTTGAGTGTGTGCTGAGGAGTTTACTGACCAGTGAGTCAGATTAGCCCTTCAGTGGCATCCACACTCCCAAGGTACGTGCTTTTTCACAATGTGTATCTGGGCTAAGCGTAGGTAGTTCTTAGACAAGACATCATTAAACAGTTAAATGTCCCCAAAGAACAGATCAGTTTTTGTTTGGAAACATTATATTGCAGCAACTTGCTGTGAGGATTCACTTTCAGTTAGCCACAGATAGAGTATGAATTCTATAATGAAGATGGAGAGGACATTAATTGTGCTTAATTATCTGTACCGTTAAACTTTGTGAGGAGTTCTTAAGTGAGTCTTTTCATATGTTTTGAGTTTAAGTTCTGCCAGCTAATGATGCATGACCCTCACCAAGTCAGTTAACCTTTCTGTGGCTCAGTGCCCTCATCAGTAAAATGAAATGGCCCCACTACTTCACAAGGGTAGTGAGAATCACTCAGTTACAAAGATAAATTGTGTATAAGCAGGAAGATACCAAGGCAAAAGGTACTTATAAATCTTGAATAGGGGAGTCAAAGGTTTTTAAGGTGAAGCTATCCCATTCAAAAGATTAAAAATCTGAGCAATTTGGAAAGCACAGTGGAATCCACTTAACACATGCTTTATTTATTAGCATATTCCTGCACTCTTGGCCTCTACTCAGCTCACGAAAATCCATCTAGTCCCCAGACTTTTCTTTACTGCTCACTCCTCTGCTTCAAGCCTGTTAGCCTGGTCTATCCCTTTCCACAACACTCAACTCCTTTACTTTTCCATATTCCACTCTATTTGCATCACTGGTTAGGTAACTTGTGTCCTCAGCTTCCCTGGGAGGGATAGTGGATTACTGACCCAGGACAAACTCCTTAATGGGAGATAATAGAGCAGACACTGTTGTAACCACCTCACTGAAACAGCATGAGAACTGGGGACAAACTTAGTCACACTCCCTTGACATCTGATAAATCCTTTGATTGATAAGGAAGAAAATACAAATGGGATTTTCTCAGAGCAAATCTATCTGCATATTTTGTCACCAGGGATGCTTTCAAATAAAAATGTGGCTCTGCATTTTGATTGTAAAAGTGTGGTAATTACATCCAGCAAACAAAAGGTTAAGTCAAAATCTTCAGGGAACTATATCTCTTAGAAAGACAATTAGGTCATTGTCCAAACCACCTTAAAGACAACTGATCATTTGCTGAGCTTAACTTCTTGTTTGCTGAACTTAATTACAGAGTTTGAAGTAAATGCATCAGTCACCTAGACTTTACAAATAAATGGCATGCTGATAAATACTTTACTAATACTTCCTTTCTCCAGCCACTCTCCTGTTGACATTTGACTGAGCCCTAATAATACTGTATCTTAGCTGGAGTGCAAAGGGTGATCCTGAAAGACTGCTGAAAACTGGCAAGAAAGTTGCTGCAAAGTATCTTCGGCAACAACCACCTCTCCTTCCTTTGTCTCTTTCATCCAGAACACACATTTGCCCAAGTGCCCAATTTGAGATCTCAGAGTCCATTTTGTCTACTTCAACTACAGCCTCTCTATTCAGTTGCTCATTAAATGCTAGTAAATCTTTATTTATAATGATTTTTGAATACATCTCATACTTTTTACTGTCACTGCAGCCAACTAGTTCCAGAAGCTCTTTAATCTAATGTCTCAGATATTGAAATAACATCATGCAGTCAAAGGATTAAATTCCCCAAATAATATCCTCATTCTAACAACCTGTCTTGTCTTAAAAGCTCACCAAAATTTGACCCAGACCTCCCTTTTCTAATTTAATGTTCTACCACTTCCTTCTTTCTGTTGCATCTTAATTTTTCTCTCTACACCACAAATCAATCCTTCCTCTTTTTGTCATTCTTGCCTCCACATTTGTGTATTGAATAAAAAATGAAGGCGATTTTCCAAGTGGCAATATTTGCTATACTACACATAATAGTTCTTCCATGACCAAGTTAGGCCTTATTTTCTTTATGAATCTTTTTAAAGACTATTTTTTTTTGAGCAGCTTAAATTTACAACACAATTGAAAGGAAAATAGAGATTTCTCATACACTCCTTGCCCCCACACATGCAAAACCTCCCATTATCAATATTTCTCACCAGAATGGCACATTTTTTTTTTTTTTTTTTTACCAACGATGAACATACACTGACACATCATAATCACCAAATCCATATCTTAGCTTAAAGTTCATTCTGGGTGTTGCAAATTTCACAGGTTTGGTCAAAAGTAGAATAACATATACTTACCTTTAAAATATGGAGAGTATTTTCACTGCTCTGAAAATCCTCTGTAATCTGCATATCACATTGTTTGCGGGTAGTTTTTATCGCGCGCTAACAGGTGGCGCAGGCCATTTTTGCTAATTTTTTAAATATAAAAAAGTATAAAAATAAACATATTTATATGTTACCCGCATTCTACCGCAAGTCTGTAAAAAACATTATTAATACGTGTCCCGCGCTCTACTACCAGTAATTGGCATGCATTTCATGATGTAAACATCCATTTATTGCAGATTACAAAAAAAACTAGATCCAAAATTAAAATTTGTCTGTCATATTCATGTTGAGCACATACAAATTGCATATACGTTATACTAACGTATAAATAACGTTTCCCACATACAATGTGATATTTATCTATCCTTGTCTCTGTCAATCACTCTCAGCTACACTGACCTCTTTATTATCTTCATAGTCTTGCCATTTTCCAGATTATCACATAGTTGGAATCATACATTATGCTATTTAGTAATCTACATTTAAGGCTCCTCCATATCTTTTCACAGCTTGGTCACAGCTCATTTCTTTTAATCGCTGAATATTTATTGGATGTATCATGGATTGATCCATTCACTTAAGGGAGGACATCTTGGTTACTTCCAGACTTTGACAATTAAGGATAAAGCTGCCACAAGTATCAGTGTGCAAGTTTTAATGTGGACCTAAGTGTTAAATCCCTTTGTGTAAATACCAAAAAAACATGATCACCAGGTCCTATGGTAAGAGTATATTTTGTTTTGTAAAAATTTCCAGTCTTTATAATTACACTGGTCAACAAATTTTTACAAAAGTCTTATCACTGAAATAAAATTAGTCATTTCCTATCAATTTTCATGTGCTCAACATGAATATGACAGTCAAATTTTAATTTTGGATCTAGTTTTTTTGTAATCTGTAATAAATGGATGTTTACATCATGAAATGCATGCCAAATCACTGGTCAACAAATTTTTACAAAAGTCATGTTACTGAAATAAAATTAGTCATTTCCTATCAATTTGTATATGCTCAACACGAATAGAAAGTCAAATTCTAATTTTGGCTCCAGTTTTTTTTTTTTTTTTGTAATCTGCAATAAATGGATGTTTACATCACGGAATGCATGCCAATAGTAATAGGCATAAGGTTAATACCTGCAAAAAATCAAACGTAGACTACTTCTTAGATTTCTTCGCTTGTCTCTCGTACAGCTGTTCAGGAGCATCTCTGGGGAGTGTCCAGCAGCAGTCAGCCAGCATTGTAGTGGACCATTTTCCCTAGTATCTTTGTTCCACTGATGCAGTCTCTTGATGAAAATGTTCACCATGTTCATCACTACTCATAGCACAGTTTTCAGGGAAGAAATCCAGATGGAAATGAAGGAAATGGATCTTTAGAGACATATTGCAGCCAAGTTTCTGATATTGCATCAGCATGTCTTCTCCTAGTTCCTTGTAGTTTTCTGCCCTAATATTCCCAAGAAAGTTTGTAGACAGTAGGCAAAAAGCATTCCATGCTTGTTTCGCATCACCCTGCAGCAAGTTGTTGAACTGGTCATCTCAATGCAGAAGGAATGTTTGGATAGACTATTCTAGACTTCTTTTGCTTCGTTATTCTGACGGAAAGAGGAGGAACGAAGCAGAAGTCACAGTCTTTTATGTGGTTGCTTGGCTCGCTCCACACCATGGGTGCTACAAACGGCATTGATGGTCTTTTGCCATTTCATCACTGTGAAAGCTGTGCTGTACATGTAGCACAGCATATATGCAGAGCTCAAGGCTTGTCTTGGTCACCAACCTTGCAGCCAAAGTCAAGATAAGCCTTCTTCACTTGAGAAGTGATACTTTTCTTCTGGTTGGCAAAAGTCACTTCCCCACAAATAAAGGAGAAATTGTCCACACTATTAACGCAGTTTCGAGACATTACTGTTCTGTATTGTGTATAAATGTATAAAATAAGAACAGTTTTATGGAAAAGTAGCTTAAACTGTGTCGCACAATGTCTGACATCTTTTTAATGCTCAAACTTTCCGACAGGGATTTCTATAGTGCACTGCTGATGTCAGCTTCCTTCAGCAGCCGCCTGGCAGTAGTATTGCATTGCATCAGAAAATGATGCAATCAACTCTGGATGATGTGTGCATGATGGTATTATGCAATGTGATGCAATATTACATAATTTTAGGCTGATTTAAGATATTGTTGCAGTCCTACTGGATACATTTGCATGGTGAAACATATAAAATGAATTATATGAAATATCTTCAAAATGAGAGCTAGTAAAAAATTTTCAGGGTTATAGTCATGTTCAGCACACCAAGATACTACAGATTAGGGCCTTTTTAAGTCAGTTATGAGCTCACTGTTGACCAGTGTCAGCTTAACTTGTCTCTGATCTTAGAGGGAGAGTTTAAGTTTTTCACCACTAAATACTACATCATCTTGCAGGGGTTTTGCAACTACTGCTTATCAAGTTGGGGAAGAGCTTCTCTACTTCTACTTTACTAAAGTTTTTGTCATAAATGGATATTAGATTCTGTTAAATGATTTCTCTGCTTATACTGAAATGATCATATGATTTTTCTTTTTTAGTCTGTTGATGTTTGATGTGGTTGATTACATTAGTTAATTTTCAAATGTTGAACCAGCCTGAATAACTGTGATAAACTCTACTTGGTCATGGCATTTAACTCATTTTATACTTTTTTAGCTTCGACAGCTAATATTTTGGTAAGGATTTTCACATCTATGGTCATGAGAGACATTGACTTGTTGTTTTCTTTGCTTATAATGTCTCTTTTTTTTTTGCTCTAAAACAGATTTAATAGAGTTGGTGTAATATTTTCATTAAATATTTAGTAGAATTCACCAGTGATCCTTTGGATCTGGTGCTTTCTATTTTAGAAGACTATTAAGTATTGATTCAATTTTTAATACAGATAGGCCTATTTAGATTGTTTGTTTCTTCTTGGATGAGCTGTAATAGATTGTCTTTCAATGAATTGGTCCATTTCATCTAGGATGTCAAATTTGTGTGCATAGACAAGTTAATAGCAAACCTTTAATATCCTTTAAATTTCCATGGTATCTGTAGTGATTTCTCCTTTATTGTTCTGATATTAAAACTTTTGTTCTATCTCCCTGTCTCTTTTTTTTTTTTTTTTAGTCTGGTTAGATACTGATTGATTTTACTGATTTCCCCCCAAAGAACCAGTTGTGGTACCAATGATTATTTTTCTGTTGATTTCCTATTTCCAATCGTATTGACCTCACCTATAATTCTTGTTATTTTAATTATTGAGGCAACACTAGTTTACAATATTTATATGATTTAGGAAGTAAGCTCATACCTCTTCAGATTCTTATTACTTATTTTCTTTTGTTTACTTTGGATTTAATTTTCTCTTCTTTTTCTAGTTTCTTAAGGTGGAAATTTACATTCTTAATATTTTATCCTTTTTTAAAATGCACACATTCAATGCCATAAATTTTTTTCTAAGTACTGCCTTTAGTGCCTAAGTGCCTATAAATTATAATTGTTTGTTTACTTTCATTTAGTTCAAACTTAACAATAAATTTCCTGAGATTCCTTCTTTGACCCATGATTTAGAGGTATATTACTTTATTTTTACCTGTTTATTTTTTTATTATTAATTCCTATTCTGATAATTACAACATCCCTGACATATATGGTTCTGAGGTTAAATTATATTTAACATCAAATTACATTAAACATTTTTTTTTCTTGATAACCAAGCCTAATATACTGGGGGAAAAGGGTAACTCTAAACAAGCGTTAATGATGTGGTGGTAAGAGAATAAAAACTGCTCTATAGTTCAGTAATCAGGTCTCATTCTTTTAGCGAGCCTTTGTGTTGGACTGTGGACTAACTTCACAAGTATTTCTCAGTGTTTTTTTTTTTTTTTTCCTCCCCTTTTAGCAGAAATAGAATGGTGAGAGTGGACTAGAGTTAGCTATTGCCTTCCTTTCCCTGGGTCAATTAGACTGATAGTACACTAGCAAGTTAGGCTCTAGTTAACTAACCTTGTTAAGAAGCAGAGTGCATTTCAGAATGGTTCCTTGTTCCCATCCCCTGTTGGAAACTTGAAGGGATTTTTCTCCCATACTTTGAGAATCTGTTCTAGTTCCTGGATGTGTATTTCACAATATTGGGGGAGCGAGGGATAAAGGGGCGGCTCCTGAAGTTTTCAACTCTGGAGTAGTATTAAATGATCCTCCAGCAATTCCTCAATCTGCTTCAGTTCTGAGTCTATGCGCTGGAGAGTCTCAACTCCCTGAATTTTGGGGTCTGCCTTACTAAACTGGGAGGCAGTGGTTTGCCCTGAGTCTCCCCTTCCTTATGAATCTAAGAAGAGTTATTTTCTTTTTCAGTATGTTCAACTTTTTACTTATTGTCCAGATAGGGTGGTGACTTCTATGTGGAATTGTAAACTGCTTGAATGGATCTATTTATAACCTCCCTCCTGCCACATAATCTTACCCTCTGTGTAAGTGTTTGTGTGCCAGGCAGGATGCTGGTGTTGGGAATAAAAACATGGATAAGATGTAGTCCTTGCTCTCAAGAGTATTAGAATCCAAAATGGGAAGGCCTGTGGCATTTACTCTCTGTACCACTCTTACAGAATTTAGGGGGTTTGGACTAGGGAATGTTAACTTACAACTCCATACTTCTTTGTAAAATACAGCAAAAAAAAAAAAAAAAAAATGACAGTCAATAAACACTTGTCAAATGAATGACTATTTAATTCTTTTAACTTAAAAATGTAAATAATGAAGGAGATGAATTTGTCCCAAAAGTTATCTGTGGGAATTTCCTTAGAACAAGTTCTTGTCAGTGGAACAATAAGGAGCAAACTCTGAGCCAGTGACTGATTCCTAAGAGAAATCCACCTCTACTCCACATCCATCAGCACTCCAATGAGCTCTCAAGCACCTTGGATTACAACTCCCAGAATGCTAAGAACCAGACTTCCTGAATAGGGGAGCAACAAAAAGGAGGAAGGAGCAAGGGAGATGTATAAATTGAAGTGAAAAACGGGAAGAAGGAGAGACATATGGAAGAGACACGTGGGTAAGAGACACATGTGTGGAGGTCCTTGGTCTCCTGGTCCTTGCTCCTGGTGACTTTAGCATTTTGGCAGAGACACTGGTAGCTGTTACCTTGATCTTATGGTAGATTACATGGCACATTTTAAATACTTATGCCCCAACTCTCTAGAACCTGCCTAATCCCTTTCTGATGGTTTCTGCCAGCATGTGCCTTGGACTTGTCCTGGTGCTTTTCAGGCTTCAGCAAACCCATTTTGGGCCAAGCCTGTTTGTGGCCATTTACCAACGGGGGGAAGGATAATTTTCAGAGCTTGATTGGGAATTTGTTATTTGAAATCCTTACTCCTTCTTCTCCTTCTTTTCCTGCTCCTCCTCTTCTCCTTCTCCTTCTCCCTCTCTAGCCTCTCTCTCTCTCTCTTTCTCTCTCTCTCTCTCACACACACACACACACACACACACACACACACACACACCCCAATTAAAGATATTTGAGCATATTAAAAGTGTGTTGCCTTTGTCTTGTGTGCAGGGATATCAGGACCTTTTTAGAATGGACATAATGTGCTTTTTCCTCTTAACATTTTGGGGTTTCTGTGGATCCCTTCAGCACACAGTTATATTCTTAGAAGATGTGTGGTTTTCCAAAAGGAGAAGGGTTAAAAGACAGTCCAGAAATGAAGAAAATTGCATGCAAAACCATAGACATGAAGACCATAATTTACAGAAAGTAATTGGATGTAGGGGATCACATATTATTGGAGAGCATCTCAGGTACACACAGCAGGTTGGAGGAGATATTTAAAATATCTTGTGGTATTGATCTTCACACAGTTTGAGGCAGCACACTGGACTATTTACCCTTCCATTAGGCTTTTATGTATGAGCGTAAGTATGCAAATTAATCTTCTTATATTTTAACTACACATAGCATTTTATTTATTATTAATCTAGTCATCTAATGGAACATATGATGAAAGATATCATAGTTTCTACAAGACACTAGAGAGAACTTCAGTTAAATAGTACACAATATAAGAAAAGCTCCTGTGAAATCATTTTTTTCCTAGCAAAAAATGGCATAAGAATAAAATAATTCACTTTTGCAATTTTTCAACTTACTTATTTGTTCATATCACAAATACTTGCTGAGCAGCTGCTATATGACAGACACTGAGTTAGGTTAGAATTCTACAATGGCCTAGACATGGCCTGTTCTTCAATGTATTATTTAGGAAAATAGATAGAAATTAAATAAATACTGAAATAATTGCTAAAGAATTGGTACAAATAAGTATAAGGTGCTATGAATATAATAATGGGAGGAATTCAGCAAGACATGGAAAGTATTAAAGATCCTATAAGAAATGTTTTTTAAGTGGAGATCTGAAAATTGAATAAAGCTTAACTCATATAGGAATAAGGGTCTCTGTCTTTGTTTATTGGTGGGGAGAAGATCTGAGAATGATGGAACGATCTGTAGAGTTCCTTGTATTTGTTACTTGAACAAAGCAAGATGGCCAGGAATGAAAGGTGGCCATGAGTTTGAAAGCAGTCAATGATAGTGGAAACCAAAGAGAGAACTCTCTCTTTATGGACAGAGACCACACAATATTATTTCTGTATCTTAGCTATTGTAAATAGTGCTTCAGTAAAAATGGGAGTGAAGGTTTCCATTTGAGTTAATGTTTTTGGTTTCTTTGGGTAGATTTCTAGGAGTGGAATTGATGGATCATATGATGGATACATTTTTAGTGTTTTGAAGAGGGTCCAAACAGTTTTCTATAGTGGTTATGGATCTGAGTCATACAACAGGGGAGGTGAAGGAAGAGGGGTCAAAACAGGGGAGGGAAAAGCACAAGGGTCTCTGGCAACGGATCATGGGTGCTATAGTGGTGGGAGAAGTAAGGGGGCTACACCTGAAGGGAGAGATCAATTGCTGTGCAAAAATTAACAATGATGTAAGAAAATAAATTAATTTTAAAAATAGTGATACACACGCAATAAATTTTACACATTGCCCTCGGAGAATGGAAAGTTTTAAGAAGTAATAAAATCCAACATACAGTCCATATTTGCATGAACTTTCCACTATATTTTTCTTTAAAAAACTTCTCAAATATTTGTGTTTTTCATTGATTTATTATAAGAATGCTTTCCAAAGCTTCCAGGTGATGATTTTTTTTTAAATCGTCAGAACAACCCTCACTAACTATGTAGAGAGTCTTTTACATTTTAGCTATTGATTGCTTCTTAAAAACAACCAAGTGTTTGACTCCCAATGTAACTTTTCTAAAAATACAAATTCACTACTGTGGAAAAGTTAAACCTCTTACAAAGCCTTGTAAAAATCTATTGTTAAGTCCTATAAGAAAGCTCAATAGTTGCTGTCTGGAGTGAAAAAAGGAAGAAACCCATATTTCACCAGGTTTGGGATCTCTAGAGTATTAACTTTCAGAAACAGGAAGGTTTCACTTGACTCAAGCCAAATACATGTAAGTACAATTTGAATTTACTGGGGGAATTAACATTACAAAATATGCAATTCGACTGACAGCAACAACAAATGGAAAGGTGACGGATCTCTTGGCAAAGTTTGGTAAATGGTTATGCCGGGTGGTCTGCCCTGGACTTTTTTACTTTTATCGATATCCTCATAAATAAGCAGTTGCTTTTTAATTGATATCTTAAGTTACTATCTCAATTGTCCCCAACTTTCTACCTGTCAGGGTCATTACAATGTAAACACATATAACATCTTGATCAGACAGAATCATTAGGATATCAAAACATGACAACCCAGTAGCAATAGACAAGCCACTTCTTACTAAGAGGTTATTGGGGTCAGGCATCCGTATAGGCTCTTTATTTTTGTAAGCAAATGTGGCAATTTGTAAACAAATTGTTTAAAAGGATTCACTTCAACATTCAATTACATAGTCTGATGAAATGACTCTCTGTAGAGCTTTAATAGAAATAATTTCAAAAGGTCCTGTATTTTCTAAAACAAATACTTTAATTTCATCACATTCATTATATATTTTAATATAATATTTTAGAGTTAATGGGTTCAAATTAGGGATCAGGAGAAATAATTACAATGCTTCTAAATGTAACTGTTTTCACATTTTATTCTTACACTTTTGAACTATAAATTATACTCTATGTGACCAAAAAAGAGACCTTTAAAGTTGATTTGGTCTCATAAAAATTTTTTTCTTTAAATTTAAGTATTCCCTTTTTTGAGAGAAAACAGTGTTTTATTGTGTCAGTGAAAATAAAGTTAATGAAATGTACATAGTGATGAATTTTTAGAGGTTTTATTTGATTATATTCTAGTGTTTGGGTTTTTAGAATTAAAAGCTAGCCCACTGCCAAAATGCTTCCAGTTAGTCCTAAAAACTGACACAAATATTATTAGTTCTCTTTCTTTGAACCAAGATCTTTGCTACTTATCAATAAAAAAAGTGAAGAAATAGCCTTTATAAACTCAATTCCCCTGAGTAGAGAGTAGCTAAGAATCATAGAGTGAAATGGGTTTGTTACTTGCACTTTTCTCTAATTAAGGTTAAGGTAAGCCTATAAATTCATTACACTCACCATTTAAGCCAAATTTAAATACTACAACCCTCAGGGGTATAAAAGAATACTTTGCATCTGCCCAGCAACCTAATAGATTCATTTTTAATTTAAGTACATTTACAACCAGGGCACTTTTTTTTTTCCCCTGGAAAATGCCTTTCAATTTAGTTACTTAAAAAAATTCTATTAAGCAATTTCATTTTTAATATTCTCAGAAACATTATATAGGGTAACATTTTATGCTAATTTGACTCAATCTGAGAAAATGACTGCTAATTAATATTCATATATATGAGTAAGTGGTCATTAATCTACAGTTATATTAATATACAATATATATTGATATATATTGTAATTATAAATTATACTGGATAATTCATTATTTCTATCTTTGTTTCCAATATATCATCCAATATTTTTTTCTACTAAAATTTCATTGTTTTTATAGGTACTGATGTATTGATTTTGTTTTTTATATTTTGAAGATAGAAAACTCTAAAATATAATTTTATTTAATATATCATTTAAATGATTAAGAAGTAAGTTTGGGAAATATATTTCAATAACTGCCAACACCAACATATAAACATCTTTATCTTTTGATTTGTCATGTAAGATTGGTGAAGAGCATCAGGCTTTTGATTCAATGTATGTTTTCAGATTTAACAGTATTTAACCTCTCAGTGAAAAATATATTTTCCTAGGCCAAATGTAAATTGCATAGCTTTTTCAAATACATTACAAGTTCTATGATTAGATTTAGTATAAAATCAAGTTTCAATTTAAAAAACAGCTGTAAATACATACATACAAAATTGCATATGTATTATGTTTAACAGTCTTAGAAACAGCTTTCAGAAACTATCAAAGCTTTGAAAATTCCATTTAACCCAGAATGTCTGCTTTGCCCATCACTCAAGCTTAAATATTATTCTCAACTTCCTCTTTAGTATTCTCCATCTTACCCAACTAAGATTTCACCATCTGAATACGAGTGTTATATTTTACTACAAACACATTTTACATGAAATTCAGACAGAAGGAGAAATAACAAGTTGGTACAAGTTGGTATCTTTTTCTCAGGCTAGTTTGCCTCACCAACATATTCCTCCAAGGTGCAGTTTCTTTGATCCTAGTGATGGTTAGTTCTAAAGTATTGTGCATCTTGAGCATTGTGGTCCTTTGCTGCCTTCCACTCCAATTAGTGACATGGAAGAAAAACTTAGACTACTGTTCTTAATGAGTAAGTAGAGAGAATACAAAAATACTTGATATAGGTTTCTTAATTACTTTCCATGGAGTTACAAAATATTGCTTACTTGTCTTAGAAAGTTATTCAGAAAAACTTAAGTTGAGGCTTGTTCTTCCTTACTATAAAGACAATCAAAATGTGTGCACAGATGAAAGAAATATGCTCTATGAGACTGTTACACTTACATCATAAATTAATATGAAAATGTCACACATGTGGCCCTAACTTATTATGCCATAGATGTTTCCATGGTATTCTGAAGTTGTATTTTCCTCTCTGATTTTTCAACAATTCTAAAACATACCTACTTTCCTCATCCTGATTTCAATCAATCTCTCTCACACAAATTATCCTATCTGGTACTTAATGAGCTATAAGTAAACATAGGTAGGCAGCTAGTCTTTAAACAAATATTCAATATATCATTTTCTGACTCAAAGGAATGAAGTGTTTTGTAAATTATTGATTTATTGTTAAATATAAGTTCTTCAACATAAGGTTTTGCTAAATGATGCTGGGCAGCAGACAGCTTAGCCCAAGCATAAAGTTAGATGTGGGTGGGGTTTACCTGAAACAAACACAGATATAAAACTATGCCCTACACTGTTGATTTAATTATAGCAATCTGCTTTGAACTGCCAGAGATTAATGGTAAGTAAAAGCTGAAGCTAGATGTAGAGAAATGGAAGCATTTCAGATGTTTTTGTCCAGTCTGACAGTCTTAGAATTAGCTTCCACCAACTAGCAAAGCTCATACTACTGAAAAAAAGTTGAGTAGGCAAAAGAAGGGTTACTTGCCGCAACTTGAAATTCATTGCCAAGCATGTTCTTGAGTTTATTATAACAAAATCATGCTAATGAAGCCAAGGTGTTAGTTGAGCCAGACAGAATCTTACAGTCTCTGAATTCCAGCTTTATCTACCATCCTGCAAATATTTGTCCTTAGTCAGAAAAGGAACTATGATTGAGTATGAGAATGAAATAATGTTGGTCGATTACCAACACTGGAAAAGCAAGGCAAATTTCACATACTATGAGGAGCGCTTGGAAAACAACAACCTCATGCATGAAGAAAAATCCCTACATGTAGCCTAATAATGGAGAATGATAGTGGTATTCATTTTAAAATATTAATTATTAACTAACCAACAAAGATGATATTTGGTTTTAAGAAAATAGTATTTCTTTGGTTAAAAAAATAAACTTTTTAATAAGATTTCCAGGAAGAAATAATCTTTCTTTTTTTTTAAGTAGTCTTAGATGGCATAATTTCATATATATTCAAGGAACTTCCCATAGCTTTGCCAAATATACAATAGAAGCAGGTAATGTTTTTCAGAATTTGTTACATTCTCAGGGCAATATGTATATCCACCACTTTTAAAAAAATGTTTTTGAATTATAAAATAATACTTTGACTTTTTAAAGTTATCACCTTTTGCTATCAATAAGAGAATATTAACTCTGCTATTTGATATCTTAATTTATTAATTTATTTTTAATCATTTTTTCAGTAATAAAAGACATGTTAAATTATTACTATTTAAGACATCTAGACTACAGTATCCAGAGAGCCAGTGAGTCACTGATACTGTAATGTTCCAGGGCAATGAATCAATTACTAAATGTATCTTTTCATAATTCCAATAAACACAATTTATTAAACAAATTTACACACAACTAAATGCAAGCCTCAGATTCATCAGACCCAGGACTGTCACATTGAAATAACATGAGTAATGATTCATGCTTCATTTAGAGAGACATCCTCTACAAAACAGTGGTCTATAATACTTGTTAAGTGTTAAGAACAATATTCAACCATTTTCCATTTGACAAATAATTCATAAAATCCTACTATAAAGATAGAAGTGAACTTCAGAACGATTTTTATGATCAGTATCCATGATACCTCTCTAAACACACTGTAGCCTTGACTCATTCTTACAGGTAGGGAAATTATACACCTATAAGAGATTGCTCAAAGAATTACAATCACATAAGTATAAATGAGGATTAATTATCCAAAAATATAGGTCAACACAAGTTTACTATTCACGCATATAATTCAAAATTTATTGGAAATGATAACATAATGCATAGGTCTATTTATTGTAATTTGTCAATACAGGGGAGATTACATACTTTAGAAGGTAATTACTAATAGCACAAATGAACCATAATGTAGTTATTAATGAAATTCCCTTATTATTTGGGGAGCTTTAAGCATATTCAAAGGTAAAGTTTAAAATAATGGTTCATTCAATGTAATACTATCATGAAGATTTCAGCTAACTGTCCTGTTTTTAGGAGTACTAAGAAAAGTAGTAGTGACATTGAACTCACCAAGAAATAAAGAGTAGGGCATCCAGAGAGTTCTGTCCTTGATCCACTTCTTGTTCTAACTATCTTTAATCTTTCTTGACTATTTTGTCTAATATTCAACTGTTATGTTGTTTTTTGGGTGTTGCCGTCTCCTAAACATCTATAGAGAGCATAACATTTTCCACCTCTCCAATTTACTATTTTCTTCCATTCCCACACTGTAAGTTTCACAAGAACAAGAACCGTGTGTGATTTATATGCATGCATAAGCCTAGGATTAAAGCAGTGCATTCTAAGAGCACATTACTTTTTTAAAGATTTATTTTATGCATACAAGAGCTGGGGTGCATGCCAGAGGTACAAGGGAGTGAGAGGATTCACCCAGAGACAAAGTGGGGAGCAAAACAGGTGGATCTACTGAAATACACTGCTGAGGGGAGCAGTGGGCAAGACAAAAAGAGATCTGCTGCACCATGTGGGAATCTCCCTGGCTGGGGATAAAACTCAGTGGCTTCAGTGGCTGCAGATAGCTTCATAGTGCTGACTTAATCCCTTGTGCCCCCAGGGAGGCCCTAAGTACACATTGATTAACTCAACTTAAAACCATCTATGCGGCCCTTAATTTATGTTATGTCCATCAGTGTGCCCTTCTCTACCACCTACCCAAATTGTGAATCCTTATTCATTTTCTCGCAATTTAATTTAAGCACTTCTTGATAAAATATTTCTTGAATCTTCCATAATCAGTCATTCTTTACTTTACTTATTACTTTACTATCTCTACCATTAACACAAAGCAATACCTTCATTCTGATCCCACTGTCATATTTCAGTCTTATCAACTATTAAATAAATATATGTAAAATGTGTCTATACCTATACACATACAAACATATGTACACATAGATACACACATGCATACATACATAGTATTTGTGCTAACATATTTGTAACACTCTAAAAGACGGCAAGATTGTTGAAGTCACGGGACAATAGATTACTTGCCACCATATTCTTGAGCTAAGACCATATGATGAATAAATATCATGATTAGAAATGGTTATTTTCCAAAGGAACAAAGACAAATGAAACAAACAAAAAAAGATGATAATAATAAACTGTTAGAGTTATCGATAAATACATAGATGAAAATAAATGATATATTTATGGGTTTCTACAAAGTTTATATGAGCTTTTAGAGATGTGACTTGGAACCAACAATTACTTTTTTAAAGAAACAACATTTTGGGCCTCCCCGGTGGCGCAGCGGTTAAGCGCTGCGCTGTGGAGCTGTCGGCAGCAGCGACATGAGTTCGACGCCCGGCCGGGGAGAATCCCACATGGCATGGCAGACCTCTCCTGCCTTGCCCACTGCTCCCCTCAGCAGTGTATTTCTGATCTGCCTGTTCTGCTCCCCGCTCCATCTCTGGTGAACCCTCTCGCCGCCCCACGCCTCTGGCCTGTACCCCAGCCTGTACGTATAAATAAATTTAAAAAAAAAAAACAAACATTTTTTTGCTACCAAGTATATACCTTAATCTTCTTTATTTACTTTTTTTCCAAAATCTGTTCATTTTTTTTTACTTTTAAATGGTTTTCAAAAAAGAAGAGTATTAAAAATAAAGCCCATGTATTTCAAATATTTCTATGCGATGATCATATTTCTAAAGAGAAAAAATTGCCAGAAGTCTATTTTGTCATTCTATTTCTAGAGCATAAGAACTCTAAAATTATAGCATAATTATAGCATAATAAACTTGTCTTTTATAACACTCATGACCATAGTTTTGCCAAGCCAGTGAAATTTATTTCATGGATTGAAAACATAAGCAGTAAAACAATGGTTTATATTGCATTTTTCTCATATTATTCTGATCTAACAGACTATCCAATCCTTCCCCTGATTCAGAATCCTCTGTTTTCCTTTTCTACAAGAGCAGAGTGTCTTGGCAATTTCAACTAAATCTGCAAATCAGTTCAAATACCAGCAAGGTTCTACTTTAGCATTGAAGAATAAAATTAACTTTAAAATCATTAATTAGGATAGATTGGAAACTTGCAAATTTTAAAAACCAATATTCAGATGTGTTCCTGTATCTGGTTATTCTAGGATAGCTTGTAAATATTCCTTGAAACAATAGTACAAAAAAAAAAAGTGTTGACTTTCTTTGGGTGCTCTGATTCTAGGATTTAGGTTAACTTTACTACCTACTTTTGATAAATAATAATGTAAATTTTTTTAAAAACATAGAAAAAAATCTTTATAGTCTTTCCCTATAGTGATACAACAGTCATTTAAAAAGTATATGACTTGCAGTGTTATTTAAGCTTTGAGGTGGTTACCGATTCTAGCCATATCTATCACATTCAAAGTATTTAGAAATCACTGTTTTTATTACTTATCAACATGTAGAATTACTAAGAATACAATGTTCTTTAAATAATTCACCACCCACAAATAGTTTACAGCATCATTTTGGTATAACATTTTAGTTGTGATTTATACAAGACAGTGATCCTGAGAAGTATGCAACTATCATTGAAAACAAGATAAATCATATTCTAGGAACGCTACTATTTAAAACATATCTTATTAATTCTTATGCAAAGAATAAATTCTTAGTTGTACAAAACACAAAACACCATCCTCATTTCACTTTGTCAAAGTCTCTTTAAAGTTCAGATTTCCCTGTATCTATCTGGCTAAAACAAAACTTAAAAGAACTGAAGGTTCTAAGCATTAATAGTTTGTTAACAAGATAAGTGTATATGAGAGTCAAAATGCCCTCCTAAAGGACCTGCTGTTTCTGGGTCACTTCATATATGCACATATGTACTTATGCACATGCAAATATCAACCTATTGCAAGCACTTGTAATTTCCTGTAAATTGACTTTAATTTGTATGTGTTCAAAACCAGATACAATTTTTGTTTGACAAGTAATGACATTAGTCTTATTATAGTAATATGGAATAACCTAAACTTTCCAAAGGTGCAGAAAAAGTAATTAATACTTAAGATTACCAATTCTTACATGAGTGATCCTTAGAATCTCCTATTATCCAGCCTAATAGTGTTTCTCCTGCCTGTACTTCAGAGAAAGACAGACTTGCTAGATGTCAAGTAATATACCCTAGCAGAATCATTCATTCATCTTAGGGCAACAGAAACTTCTCTTAACTCAGGATGTCACTGTTACTCTTATTCTTTTCCTGGGTGTACCCTGAAATCTCATCTCCTGCTTATTGTCATGGTCCCTAACAGGCAGAAGAGCACAGTCATCAAGTACAAGTAACCTGGCCTGTTTTAACGCATCTTGACATCACTGTCCACTCACAAAGAAGAGAAAGAAAAAGACAGCTTTACCCGCAGAAAGGAGAGGTCCCGGTTGTGCTCGATGCTGGTTATCTCCAGGTTGCCCATGACTACCTCGCAGTTCTCATAGTATTTGCGCAAGGCTCGGTACTGCTGCTCCAGGTCAGAGAGAGAGCTCAGCTTATTCTCTGTTCCTGCACACACTGTCAAAACAAGAAGACATACAGGGAGTTACAGAACCTTTCCACGCATGCACAATGGCAGTGTTCCTCAAATCTCTAGGTTATAACACTCTACCCCAATTCTTTTTTTTTAAAGATTTATTTATTTATGCATAAAAGCTGGGGCACAGGCCAGAGGCATGGGGCAGCAAGAGGGTTTACCAGAGACAGAGTGGGGAGAAGAACAGGCAGATTCGACGGAAATACACTGCTGAGGGGAGCAGCAGGCGAGGCAGGAGAGGTCTGCCGTGCCATGTAGGAATCTCCCCGGCCTGGGGTCGAACTCACTTCACGTCACTGCTGCCGACAGCTCCACAGCACAGCACTTAACCGCTGTGCCAACAGGGAGGCCTTCTACCCCAATTCTTTAAATGAAAATATTTTGAGTGTCAGTAAGAGTCATAGACCCACACACTGATAAATATCTTTCATTTCATTTTTCCAGGTTTATTGAGATATAATTGACATACAATATTGTGCACATTTAAAGTGTACAACCTGTGGGTCTGATATACCCTTATTTTAGGATGATTACCATCATAGTATCAGTTAACACCTCCATCATGCCCCATAGCTACCATTTATTTTTTTGTGGTGAGAACAGTTAAGATTTACTCTCTTTAACAAATTCCAAGTATAAAGCATGGCATTGTCAGCTATGATCACCATTTAATATATTGGACCCCCAGAAATTATTCATCTTACCACTGGAAGTCTGTACCCTTTGACCAACATCTTCCCGTCTGTCCCCACCTGTCCCTGCCACAAGAACAAATACTCTTCGTTGTATATGTGTTACATGCAAAGACACTTTCAAGCAGATTCTTGAAGTGATATTTTAAAGATTACCAATTTTGACATGTTGTTATAAATAGAGACAGAACAGACACATATTGGAGATTCAGAAGTAGAGAACATAGAGAGTATAGATGTCATATAATAAAAAGTACATCTTATGAAAACAAATATCAAACTAAAGAAATAATGCAATTTATTGCAGTAGAATAAGAAACTGGTAAGGATGTTGATAGCAGTGCACCTGACCAAGATTTCTCCAGAGCTTTACTGAAATGAGGGTATGTAAATAAGATGAATATATGTGATTTTAAATAACAGATCTTAAAAAAAATTAGAAAATAAACAGAACAATGTTTCATGCCAATAAAGAGGTAAGTTTAGTGAATTAAAAGTGTATTGTAACATTAATTGCATTGTGGCCACTAAATTAATACAAATTAAAAAAAATAAAATCCATAGGACTTTGATTCCATACATCCTAGTATTAATTGCTCTGCTAAAAGAAAGTGAACTGTCTAATTTAATAGTAGAATTATAATGATCTTATGAGTAGGCACTGATTTATATGTAACTGAAAATACTATGTCTATGTTTTCATACACAAAAACATGAAACCATGAACAAAATAACAAAGGTGTCCTAAGTTAACTAACGTGCATTTAAAATGACCACATGATCAGGTCTATTGTATTCCATATGTAATACTCAAGTACAGGGTTATGGTGTCAGACTCGGAAAAAGAAAACCTAGGCTTCAGTCTTACTTCTCCACTTATTAATGTTAGAACTTTAAACTCCAAGCTTCTCATACCCTTCTTCCTTTCCCGTTTGAGGGTCAAGTCCCTCACACATGTGCCAAAGTTCATTTGTTGTCTTTGGGAATGGAAATTTTGTTGAGTAATAAGGATAGAAGGAAAAACTTCCAATATCCTCAATATCTCTCTTGTTCTTCCTTCACTATAATAAACCTAGTAATAAACTGCAAAATTTTTAGCTGGACATGTGGTCCCCAAATAAAGATTACATTTCTCTGACAAGGGATTGATTGCTTCCTTGGACTTTAAAATATGCCTGGAGTCTGACTTTGTCTCCTTTCTTCTTTATGCCTTCCTGCCATCTAACACCTGATATAGAGGTGGAACGGCTAAATTTGAACCACCATCTTAGGCCCTGAGAATGAGGGACACACCCGAGAGATAGGCTGAGAAATGAGCTCATAATCAGGGATTTCAAACAATTGAGCTTTTGTATTTTACTATTGCTAACATCAAGATAATGGGGAATTGCAGTCCTAACTGATAAAATATCACACATAGGAAGGGAAAATTGTAGAGAGTTATGTTTTTGACCTAAAATAATTTTAACTACTTTGCTAAGCTGTTTGACTAAATTTGTTCAATTCACAAAGAAATAACAAAATCATTCTTAATCATCTAGAATTGTTACTACTTGTGTAGAAGATTACCTTAGTATAAAAGCTACCCAATATTAAGAAAAAAAATAATTTTTATTGATAAATATAATATTATTCAACATAAGCAGAACAAGAAGCAATTGATTCATGAAACTGTTACCTGTTAAGATCAAAGTCCAGGTTATTCTCCCCATATACTCTAGAGAATCTAAGAAACATCACTAATCCATAATCTTCACTTTACTACTTTAAGCAAATTAACAACAAAATTATCATAAACTTGTTTAAAAAAGGCACTGCTCCATGGTTTTATAAAATATAGGTTTCAATTATTTTAAATTCCAATGATGATTAATTTGTTTTAATATAGCTAATGATAGAGTATAAAGCATTGATTAATACACTTGCTGCACCATTTCTAAAATATATACAATGTCAAAATGCATTTATGTACAACTTATATAAGTTTCTTCCAAATGAAAATAAAATCTGTACTTTAATATCAATGTATAAAATGTCAGTATGCAAACAATCATTTAAATGAAAAGGAAAATGTTCATTGTGTTCTGATTTTTACTGTAGGAACTTAAATTTTGGTAAAAACATCTATAAATATAACTTCAATAGCCATGCGATTTAATGGCTTCTTATTCTGCATTCATGCAAAGGAGGTATATAATATGAAACTATAATTATTAACTATTATTATGATAATCTGTTTGTATAAGACACCCACAAAAGCTGTAAACTCTTCAAAGATAGATGCAATATATTAATCACTGTTTTGTATCTGCTGAGCTATAGAGTACAGTGCTTTGCAAGAAATTATCACTTAACAATATTCATTTGAGTAATACAAAAATAATTGACTGCTATTCACAAAATTACCCTCAATTCAGAAAAATTTCCATTGTTCAATAAATGTTCAGCTGTGTTTTGTATATACCATATGAAAACATGAAATTGGAGTAAGTATGTTCAAGAATATTTTCAACAAAAAACATCCTCAAAAAACAGAAAATCTGATTGATCATAATATTCTCCAAACATTCTGGTGTTTGGAGCTTTTAGTATATTGTTCCATTTAGGAAATATTTTTGTCTTAGAGAGGTTATTTTGTATATTTGTCTTTGATTCAAACTATCTTTAATCAGAAATGCATTTCTCATAAATTCTATCTTGAAAGAAAAACATGATTTTAAAAGAACTAGTTTGGATAGATGCATAAAAATCATTTGTATTTCTCTTTGTGAAGCCTTCACAGAATGCCTCGCACTTTCCATTTGTCAATCGATTTTACAATCAGGGCATGCATACAAGACAATGCTTAAACCATCAAGTTTTATTGATTTCACAAAGCTGTTTATCAAACAGAATTGAAAAATCTTCTTCACTGGCCAAAACAAATTTAGCAAGATTCAGCCCCCCTGACCAACACCGTTATAAAATCCTTAATCTCTAGGCTTACAGCAGTTCAAGCTTCAAAAATTCCGAATTCACATGTGCTCCCTAGTGTTTTCATCTCACCTGTAACCCCAGGCATAAAACTATATGTGAGACCTTAATAAAATCACCAATTATTCTATTTGGTATTGATTCCATTACAAATGTAGCTATAATTGCAAGCAAGGGCTTTTTCTTCTTGACTTAAGATTTACACCCCACAGTGAGTGAACTACAAAATCCTACCCAATAAAAAATAAAGAATATAATTAGGTGTTTTTAGCAATATGAAAAGGTTGGTTAACAAACGTTTTCACTTGATTCCTGGGAAAAATATATTAAAATCAAAATGAAGGAACACTAACAATATCCATATTAATACTAAAAATCAATTGTTGTCTCTAGGCTGCTATGACTGGAAACCAGTTCTCCATTTACTTACATAAGAAAGAGAAGCACTGAAAAAAAAATAAGAATTAAATATTTGCCTTTCAAATCAAATGCCTATGGAAGATATACATTAAGAAATTAATCAAAATTTATTTAGCACCCACTGTTGACCTAGCGTTAGAAAACTATTGATAAAATGCTTCAGGTATTTTCTAAGAGCTTGTGTAGTTGTAGCAGGAACATGGTTAGAAAAGCTGCAAGCAAGTAGTGTGTGTGTGTGTGTGTGTGTGTGTGCGCGCGCGCGCGCGTGCGTAAATCAGGAACTGTGCATAAAAACATTTGATAATCTGATAAAAATTTCTCTAATATTTTAATTTGCTTTAATGCTATTAACTATTTTATCTTTCAGAACTGTTAATATAATACAAATGATTTAGTTTAGTGTACATTGTTAGATGTTTAAAATCTGGAGTTGCAGTATAACTGAAGATACAAAATATCTAGAATATGCGGGTGGTGGTGAGCATTTTAAATGACTATTGAGTTTTAACATATTTCTATGGAAAAGAAAAGCTTTGGAACCTCAACATTAAAAATGCATCCCCAATAGGACCAAATTTGCTACTTCTACCATAGTCATTCCATCCAAGCCACTGTTTTCTCTTCCCTTGGTTTTGAAAGTAACCTTCTGACTAACTTCTTGGATCCCCTACTTGCGTCTGTTAAAAGGATTTCCCCAAAGAACCCAGAACAATTTTTCAAAATCATAAATTGTTCATGTCACTTCCCTACTAAAAACACTCATTGGCATCATCACACCTAATAAAGAAATTCAAACCTCTTCCCATATCTATAAGATCCTCTATTTGGTCTTTGCTCAAATGTCACTCTTTCAGAAAAGCCTTCTCTTACCAACTTATTTAAAATAAGTATCAGGTTTCCATACACTGAACTCTGCCTTCTTTACTTTCTGTTTTACTACTACTTGAAATTACATTATATATTTATTTATTTGTTTATAAAATGTCTCTACATTAGAAAGCAAGTTCCACAGAAAAGTAGGCTCTGTGTTTGCTCAATATCTAGAAAAAATAGATACATTTACAGTCATTATTTGCTAAATAAATAAATGGACTTTGTACTCATTAAGAATGGTAATTGAGTTAGGATCAAATGATGCCCCCCACCCATTTAAGAACTGAATATACTTGAGCAATTCACTTCCCACTTGTAGTCTCAGTTTCCCTAATCTCACAAAGTGAGATTTTTTATGCTAAGTGTTCTTAATAATAAAACCTAGTTTAGATGTTAAAAACACAGGTTCCAGAGAGAAATGTCTCTCAAAAACTAGCTTACTCACTAGTTTACAATGTAATCTGGCTACTTTATTAGACTATTTGTGATGTCTGTCCCCTCATCTGTAAAATAGATAAAACAACCACTACCTAATAGAGAAGTTGTGAAAATTAAATGGGTCAATATATTAAACTGATATATACAATGTCTGACTCATTGATAGAGGTCAATAAATGCAAGCTATTGTCACTTATCCAATATGCAATATAGAATTTATATCATATAGTATGTATAGAGTATATGTATCCACATATTCAGTATAGAACATGTATATATTAGGTGAAATATTAAATCAAATTACAATTCCAGTCTTGCATGGTGATATACTGAAGTCAATCTGATAAAAAGGAATGTGCACAGGGCAAAAACGATAAGGTCATGACACTTTCATTGTTCCAACACTGTCTAGTTGCATGGACTTTGGGAGTGATTTTTTTCTCATTGAATTCTATGTTTTCTTTCCTTAAATGGCAGGTCTCTATATTTCTTCCAGTCTGAAAATTCCGTATTTGAAATTGTTTCTAATACACTTACATAAACCTTCTATACATGAGTAATGCATTGCCTTCAATGAATGCTCTTGAGGAGGTCACCCTGTGGCAATATCTTATAAGGTTATAAAGTTTAAACAGACATACCCAATGATCCAACAATCTGACTTGTATATATACCAAGATAAATGAAAAATCATATATACTTAAAACCATGTACATGGATGGTCATAGGATCTTTACTTAAATTCATCAAAATTGGAAACAACTCAAATATCCTTAAATAGGTGAGAGATAAACTCTGGTTTATCCAGTCTGCAAATATCTATTTAGCAATAAAAGGGAACAGATGGTTAATATAACAACATGGAAAATCCCCAAAGGCATAATACTGACTGAAAGAAGTCAGACTCAAATGGTTCATATTTAATATTCCATTGATAGGACCTCTTGGAAAAAAGAACCAATTACAAGGATGGAGGACAAATTAGTGTTTGCTAGGGAATGAGTGTGGTGAATGAGGGTTTGACTAAAAGGTCAT
Source organism: Scalopus aquaticus (assembly GCA_004024925.1). Classification (NCBI taxonomy): domain Eukaryota; kingdom Metazoa; phylum Chordata; class Mammalia; order Eulipotyphla; family Talpidae; genus Scalopus; species Scalopus aquaticus. Next base: position 105,185 of record PVIJ01000478.1, read on the forward strand.
GAAGGAAATTTGCAGACTATTCTGCTTACTGCCTGCAATAGTGGTTACATACACCGTCTACATACAGGTTACAACTCAGAGAACTGTCCCATTAACTTTCACCAATATACTTTCCTTCACTCAGCATACATTTTATCATGCTATATGCTTAAGAATCTAGCTTTACTACAGTTTTATTTCAGATCTGAATGCTGAAGTTTATCATGCATTTTTAAAATATTTTAAGAAGTGTTTTTTTAACTTTATGGTGTGAATTATTAATGAATTCTAAATATGAACCATTCTTGTATTCCTAGAAGTAACCACACTTGGAATACTGGAATTATTGCTTGGAATCAGACTTGGAATAATTGGCATTTTTCCATTAATATGTTTCTCAATTTTATTGCTGTAATATTTTTTGCGTTTTTTAATGTTTGAAAACTATGAATAATTTAAGAATATTTGTATCAGAAGTTATAATACACAAAATAATAAGCAATGAAAGTGAGTTTATATTTCAGAAATTATGGATTTCATATAATTAACTTAAAAAGTATTAAAGAAAAAAAAATACACCAAAATAAAACAATTGTTTTGTAATTTATGTTACATATAATGGAAATAGTTTTTCTTTAAAAAAAAATCTGTATACTTTAAAAAATAAATAGTGGCCCTATAGTATATTCTCTAAATCTTTATCTTCTACCACTGTTTTATTGACTCCTAAAGCGACAAAACAGGAAATCTGCTAGAATGAACTAAAACACTTTCTAAATGATCCTTGAGCCAAATGAAAAGGGCATTTGGCACTGGAAACCTTCACTAATAGAGCTGTAGTCAGGGAAGACATAGGCATTCTATACCACAGACGGATGGAAGGCAAGTCCATAGGCTGTTTCCTGATTGCTCTGTGTTGATTCAGCTAAAATGTAATTGATCTGTATTTTACTTCTTGTTAACTTACAATAGTCTCCTAAAGCTCTCAAAGAGGTTCAAATTAGTAAATTACATGGCAAGGGGAAAGGACCTCATCACTGTACCTCCCCAAAACAAAATAATCAATCCGGAAATTACACATGATCATTTCCTGTTTATGAATGATATGTTTTGTGTGTAGTCTATACTAATCTAGTCTTCCTAATAGGTAATTCTTGTGATGTGTCCAATTTTCCTATTTCAAAGATTAGCATGGTAAAATTTTAAAAATTGCAAAAGATTTTTAAATGCATTATGTGAATCACCAAAAACTGATTTGTCACTGTGCATATGTAATTGTTAGCTCCTGTTGTTTCTTGTTTTCCTGCCTTTAAATATTTAGTAGCATTTTTCCACTCTCCTTTCCTTCCAACCACTTCCCCCTGCCACATACACAGAACGTCCTTCTTTACTTTGTAGTATTTTGTTTTCTGTAAAAGTGCTAGGTCCTTAACTTTAATGTAGGTACTGGACTTGACAAGCAATTAAAGCAAACAATTTCCACTCATCAAGGCTTGCCAAATTAGTCATCTGCCATCTGCCCCATCATCTGGCTCTCCTTGAGGTCTTGCTGTGAATCTGGATGCACTATCTCAGATTAAGAGAGACAGTGCAAACCTTCAAGCTGGTGAAATGTCAATGGGAGCTAAGTATGTAAACATCAGCAGCCATCTTTCTTCCCTAGATTATCATGCCTTCAACCATCCCCTTGTGTGTAATAAAAACCAGTCTGCTTGTGATGCCTTGTCACTGTGAGACCTTTGCCATTCACTGTAATTAAAGTGGCAGTTACTGGATTTTTTTTTCCTGTTAGAATTATTTAAAGGAAGGAATTACAATAGAATATCCTAACAGGAAACTTTGCTCATTTATGACCTGGTTTCTTAAACATTAGTAAGATGGCCATTCTATTACGCTGGCTGCAAAGTGAAGATTTCTTTTTTGTTCCATGAACAAATGTTTATCTAGCTGTTAACAGGGAAACATACACTTTTCATGGACATTAAATCATGTTATATGAGTTATGAGTAATGGGCAAAACTAAGAAGTTGCAAGAGTAAAACATGATATTATTACAATGCACATATCGTTTTTAAGGATCTCCTTCCCTTAGAGTAGTCTCCATCCCAAGGTTGATCTAGGGCAGTTGATGCCTCTGCACAAAGGCAGTAAAATGTCCCTCTTCTGTGTGGGATAAATGTAATGATAAGGCACATTGGCAGGCCATTAGAATGTGGCCTGCATTTTGTTCCCATTTGCCCTCTAATCCACATATGTGTTTGCATAACTACAAACCAAAACCTTGGTGCACTCACTGGCCTTAGTCATCCATCCACACTTGCTCATTCACATTAAAGTCATGCCTAAAAAAGTAACAATACCTTCAAATCAAAAGAAACGGTTGCCAGTGTTGGGTTGGCATGAGAGGAAAGGGTGGAGTAGACAACACTTTTGACTAAAGATCCTTTGTTGTATCCTCAGATAACCTATGCATAACCCCTTCTGAGACCCCCTTCTGACAGAGGTTTTGGAATATTTTAGTAATCAATTCTGGATCATATTATGCTCTTGAAGACAAAAACAAACATCTCCCTGATTGTCACATAGACTATAGTATAACATGTTGTGTTATAATCTATTTAAACTGTTTTCTCATAACCCAAAGTATATTATTCTAGAAACTAGATTATATAATTTCTGGGAGGTATTTCTCTATGACAGTAGGAAATGGTGTTATCAATATATTCAGCTTCTACATCTAAATAAATGCCATACTTTACAAACATTTTATTCAGTTACCAAGTTGGATTTATCTTTCCCTACATCCTCATTCAATTGGTGAAAAGGACAATGAGAAATTTTCTTGCAGAGACAGGATAGTCATGTTTTTCATAACTATATATGCCATTTAATACTGATTTTTAATCAAGTTCCATTCTAGATGATTTAATAATTATCTAATTGAACAAGCTGTGGCCTCTTTTTTATTTAGTTAAGATTGGTTTACAGCATTTTATCAGATTCAGATATATAGGGTCACCCCTGTTTAGATGTATGTTATCACACCACACACACCAAGGCACCTGTAGTCCTTCACTATAGTCCCTTGTAAAGACTGTTTTCTTTTTCTTTTAATTTAATTCACAAATTTGACATTATATTGCTTTGAGATATTAACCAAGACATTCCTTTGCTAATATTTCTAGCAACACCCTACTCATTCCACAAACTTATTGGTCAATTAATGGAAAATCTGACAATAGATGGATAGTCACTAAATTTAGAATGATTCCCCATGCAATTGTCACTGAATTCTGTAATTAAAGATCTGATAGCCTTTGAAATACTGTTTCCATTATCTTTGCTTATATATCCAAAAGTGATATCATTAAATCCTATGGTGGATCTATTTTCAATCTTTTGAAGATGTTCCATACAATTGCTGCAACAGAGAGTAGAGTGGTGTTACTAGGGATTGAAGGTTGGGGAAACAGGAGATGTTGATCAAAGTATACAAATTTCCAGTTATAGAATAAATAAGTTCTGGGGATATAATGTACAGCATAGTGATTATAGTTAATAACACTGCATTATATTCTTGAGAGTTGCTAGTAAGTATATCTTAAGTGTTCTCTCCATTAAAAATAAATAATAATTAATTATATGACATCATGGAGGTGTTAGTTAATGTCGTGATGGTAATTATTTGGCAATATGTAAATGTGTCAAACCAACATGATGTACATGTCAATTATACTCAATAAATATGGTGAAATATATTTTTTAAATCTGATATCTTTCTTGGAGACTTTAATATAGGGGAGCAGCAAATAACAAAATCTATAATAAAATAGATGTAAATGTTGAACTTTTAAAAGAAATCTGCATCATTTAATATAATTCATGAAGAGCTAGTGCCGTTTGACAGTTTTTTTAATTATTGGACATAATATCACAGATGTCTTTTACATCTAAAATATTTATTAAAAAACATATAAGGACATATTACTTCCCAAATAGTGTTAACACATTTGAATTTTTCACTTTTGTGAGGTTTTGTCCAAAGTGTTTAGACAATGATGATAAAATGATAAATGCCAAAATGTGTTATAAAGTTAATTTATCTAACATATTTTGGTAACAAAAGTATCAAAATATCACATATAATACTAGCATGGGAATTCTGTATCATCAGGTTCAACTTTAAAAGTAGAAAATGATATATGATTCCCTTTCTTTATATAAAATGAGACTAGTCATAAGAAATGAAAGGTTTAAAGTCATGTAATACTTGAATTACCATTTTCAGTTTAATGTGAACCTTTGACAGCCTATGAAAATAAACCTAACACCCCTATACCTATAAATAAACAAAATCATTTATATTACGTAGCCAGCAAGGTTCAGGTGTAAAAATTCACCTTCTAGAAGGTAGATACATATTTTATGCTACATCACTCACTCTTCACCTTGATACACAAGTATCATAGAATGGAAACAAATACTGCTATTTTTAATCTTGCAACAGCCTCCCTCAGAGTTGATCAATTTTTAAAAGTTGGAGTATGCCTTTCCTGAACATTATTCATTTTTAATTCCTGACACAAAAATAATATATATATTTTAAATAAATTATACAACAAGTGTCATTTCATTAATGAATTCATGTTTCTACTGACATTTTCTTGCAGGGTGAAGTACAGTCAATCATCTGTCACATTCTTTGCAAATTTTTGGCTTTGAGATAAATTTGCCACCTGATTATAATTTGTAAAGAAGACAATTCAAAGTAAACAATGACTATAAAATTAACTTTTATTTACTTATTTTTAAAATTGCATTACTTTTTATTGAGGTAACTGGTACACAAACACATATATGATTTGGAGGTAAGTCACACCTCTTCAGATGTGCTAACCAACTACCCTTAAAATGCATTGCTGTTTTGAAGGCCAGATCTCATATATTCGATCATTTTTATTAATAAAATATTCAAATATATGGTTTCAAATATAAATATTCAAAAATATGGCTTCGAAAATAAAATATTACAATAATACTTAATACCACCATTTATTTTTCAAAGATGCATTTATGAATATATGTGTGTAAAAATATCAGTTGGGAAGGAAATAATATGGCATGTAGAAAATATTTTTTCTGTGATTAGAAGATTCCTGGGTGATATTTATTTTATTATATTGTTTAGCAGTACTTTTAATTTATAAAAGTTATAGGGTTTTTGTATATAAAAAATGAATTTAACTTAAGAAATATTTTATTTTTAATTTTAGGACTAGCAAGTTACCCAATCTATGCTCTGACATTTCTTTTATAGGAATGTTTTGCTAATTAAAATAGTATCAATATTTTTGATAATCTTGTAACTTTATAAAATACTGACATCTTACATAACAATGTGATTTGATTTTTTAACAATACAATGTAAAAATTACCTAGTCACCTATAAGGAAAATTTCAATGACAATCCAATTCTCCATGATTGTGTGCATATATATCTATATCTATACCTGCATATATACAAATGTATATGTCATACAGACATGTGCACACACTGGATATACTCATTCTAGTTCTATATATTCTCTAAGCTCTTCTCCAAGTCACTCAACTTGATATTATACAAAATCATGTAATATTAGTTCTAACAATTTATTTCTTCAATTTTATTTTTAAATTATTATGAAATTTTATTGGTATCACTACTACCAGTAGTTCTTCTCATCTGAAATTAGCAGTGCAGAATTTTTTCTAAGTGCTTTACACACATTATTATGCAATCCATATAGCTATCATATCAATAATACATCATTATAATTTTTATAATATAATTGCTTTTACAAATGAGGAAAGGTGAGACTTAGAAAGCTATATAATATTACCAGAAATTTAAGAGCCTGGAAGAGCCAGGAGTAAAAATCAGTTCAAATTGTATGTGTAACTAATTCTAGTTTGTTGATGAGTACAGATACTTGTTTTGAATTATTTGTGTTCAGTAGTGGTATATTATAATCAAATAAAAATGTCCATAATCAAATAAAAGTGTTACTAAGCTAAGGTTACATTATCTTTCATAAATTTAAAGTTATAATTATACTGTGGATAATTTTGCATTATACTCCAAGTCCACAGTAGGTACTACAGGTGCTAGTTTTTAGGTTTTAATAATTGGAAGAGAATTTAGAATAGCACAATCTCAGAAAGTAGAAGTCAGTTTTATGACTGAAGAAACTTGACTCCTGGTTCTATCCTTTTGTGACTAACTACTCACTTTCTAGTCACATTGGATAATGAAAATGGGCACAAAGATAGCAACATGTCTAAAAATATTTCTTAGGGTTAGGAATGAGTCTCAGTGAAGTGAGTACATGTAGAAAGGCTTTTCCAGTATTTTACTTTTAAGGTCAATTATTTTCTTGTTTTTACTAGAGAGATTTTTCTAGAAGACTTTTCATCCTTACTCTCCAACTTCCTTCAACTTCTAACCTCGTAATCTCAAAAAACTGTGTCCCTCTCACATAGTTACTCAAGTAAAAATCTTGTCAACCAACTCATTTGTTTTCTTACACCACAAATCTAAGTCAAATACCAGCCCTGTCAGCTCTGCCTGCAGAGTGTCTATGGTCTCCACCTGACATCCTGTCAGGCCTTCTGATGGACCATCCCTACTTCACGTCATCACAGTCCATCTGAATATTGCATTTTGTTTCCAATTGATGTCCCTACGTTTCTCCTTGTCTCCTTAGAATCTATTTTATATCAGATATAGTTTTTAATCTTTTGGCACTTAAATTGGATGATTTATCTCTTTGTTCAGATATCTTCAGTGATTTGTATATGTCACTGTAAAGTTGTATGAGAGTAGAGTTCTACTTTGTTCATTGCTATATTTATAGCATTTACAAATATAATTTGACCAATGAGTAGGCACCCAATAAATATTCAGTGATTGAATGAAAGGATGGATGGGTGGCTGCTGGAATCCTGTTTAGAATTCCGAAGTCATATATAACTGAATGTTATATTTGGTTTTCAAAATATGAGAAGCACAAAGATATAGAGAAACATTCAGTTCAGTGTGTACACACAGATGAGAAAACAAAGACCAATATATAGCACTCAACCAAAATCAAAGAGCTAATTCAGAACAGAAATGGAGTAGAACTTTTCATTGAGAGCTTATTCACAGAACACAGGATCTCATATTACACAGAAGACTTCGTGTAACTGTCCAACTTTATGAAAGGATTTCCAAGTCTAATCCTCTGCTGCCAGTAGGAAAACCATATCATGAAACTTGGTATGTATACTAAAGAACATTTGGCTAACCAGCACAAGAAGATTATATAATTGGAAAACAGATCCTTAGTAATATCTTAATCTTATTCAAGTGCTGGTTAAATGAAGTTAAATGTAGCCTTTTGAAAGGAACTCTTTGTAAAAAGAGTTTGTTGAACAAAGTCTATGTTATCTGTATACAGAAACTAACCAATATGACATGGGAAACATAATTTCAAACACTTGAGCTTGTGTATTTCAAGTCATATTTTTAGTTTAATAATGAAACTTCTCTTTAAAAAATCCTCATGAAAATCACTTTGTAAACAGATCATCTTTTTGTAATGGAAATAATAACCTCTTAATTTGACTATTTTGTAAATTATGATTTCAAAGATCATGTTTGCTTAAATATATGCACACCTGCAGTTACACCTAGCAATTGTATGACAATTTAATGTAGTAGAGTAGAATATTAAATTATTAGAGCTAATAGCATTATAAAGTGCTATATAATTTACAAAGTAGTTTTATTCATATTAATCTTTTTTTACTCTAAATTATCTAAAAGATGTTTGTAAGAACCAAAATTAGTACAGTAAGTGACAGAAATTCAAACTTTGGGTATCCTGGAAAAGAGCTTTTGAGAAATATTATGATTTTTTTTTTTATTTAGAAATTAGGTGCTAAAAAATTCTACAAATAGCAGATATATTTTCTTTGGTATTATAAGTCACTAACAGAGAAGGAATATAAATAAAATAGCTTAAGTTAAAACAGTTTGATGATTGCTTTTCCATATCTATGGGGAAGCTGGAACAAATAATAAATTTTTCAACTGACTCTGTTACTACCTATTTTCCTTTTCTTTGCACTTGATCAAATAGAAGTTAATTAGCTATTGAAAAGTTAACTCAAAATAGATCAGGCATAGAAAATGAATCTGAACACTGCTGCACTCTGATTTACTCAGGGTGCTTTCTTAGGAGGTTCTGGAGGTTCAGGTCAATTATTTTTTTCAAAACTGTGATTTTCTCAAACATTATGTTTCTTTCCCTGACTTGAGATTCTGCTATAATATCCAGTTCAGTTATTTTTTCCAAATAATTTTCAAATAATCAAGTGTTGATTTACTGCCATCCATCAGTCAATCCACCCACAACTTTTCCTTTTATTTTAAAAATTATTTCAACTCATGAATACCCCAAAGTTAGACAAGGTCATACCCATTATTTTTTTTTATTTTTTTTAAGATTTATTTATTTATGCATACAAGCTGGGGTACAGGCCAGAGGTGTGGGGAGGCGAGAGGGTTCACCAGAGACAGAGCGGGTAGCAGAACAGGCAGATCAGAAATACACTGCTGAGGGGAGCAGTCGGCGAGGCAGGAGAGGTCTGCTGCACCATGTGGGATTCTCCCCGGCCAAGTGTTGAACTCGCATCGCTGCTGCCGACAGCTCCACAGCGCAGTGCTTAACCGCTGTGCCACCGGGGAGGCCCCATACCCATTATTATCTCTAAAATATTCCCAGAAAATTTCCTTCTTTCAGTAAATATCTGAATTATTCACTCAATTTACAATTCTCTAAATTTCATGTCAAAATTTAATCTATTTTCATTTTCATGGTTGGTTTCTTGCTATTCATTATGTGTATCTTAATTTTCCCTAGAGGATCAGCTTTTTCATAAGTGATTGTAATTCTGTGTTCTATTATTGCTAGTTAGGGAGACCAGATTTACTGCATCTATCACACAAAAAAGTATTTTAAAGTTTTATAGATGTAAACCTAGATTATTTTACTATGACCAGACAGAGCAGAGAGTAATAAAATTAACAGGCAAAATAATACAAAGACACTGGGCTTAATATATCTTGAAGCCAGGCTATCTTTTTAATGTTTATCTTCAAATTTTAACAGGCGATATTTCACATTTAAACATCACTTCTGTGGAATTTAAAAAAAGAAAAAATTCACATGCAATTGAGTGTCTTATTCAGCAACCTGAGTGTTTGAAAGCATGTACTGAAATTTTCTAGGTGTTTCTTAAAAAATGAGTGTATACATAATTATGTTTTTCACAATGCCCATATATGTAAAGTTTAAAACCTTTAACTGCAAAAGAAATGCATTTGCAAAAGAAAGTTTTAAAGGGAGGTTCTCCCAAGTTACAGTTGTGTGACTCATGAAGTTTGAAAGGTATTTTTATTTCCTAGACATAACTAGACTTGTGATTGCATAACTACTGTTCATTCATCTGCTATTAGAGCCTTAGAGCCTCCTTTTACCTCATAATTATACCATCATATTCCTCAATGAATAGTATTTTGGTACCAATTGTTGTAAATTTCAGGGTTGCCTAGTATAAAATTAACATTCTTCCAGTATCAAAAGTGTTTCACATGCCATCCTGGAATTATCTTAACCCTTATAAGGGCTAAAGATAAAAAGGGAAAAGACTGCTGTTTATAAATGACTCTGAAGCCTTCTCCACACATAGCTGTATAGGTTTCCTGTGATAAACAAAAGTTCCTATGGACGAGTCAACTTTGGACTTACATCTACTCTGTAATTTGCTACTTAACGTAACTAGCATCTGAAACTCAAGGTGCAAGCCAATGTGCAAGCTTGGATTTGTCCACACATCCCTGGGTCATGCAGCCAGTATATGATGCGGAAAAGTCACTGAAATTTTTCACTGGTACTTTCCACTCCTCTCTCTGTTATTTTCTTCAGTTTGACAACCTGATTGAGAACTCTCAGGTCTCTGATGATCTCACCTTCCCACTAGCCCTTTGAAATAGCTCCCCTTCACAGCACTGCTTTGGAAATCTCTGCTTGAATTTATGCTACCTTAATTCAGATCCAATGAACTTGCTTCCAATCTATACCCACTGGTCCTCAAAGGGCCCAAGGGGAACAGCCCATATGTGCTTCCCAATGTGCCTCCACTAGGGGGCCAGATCACTACTTCATTAAGAAGGTCTGACAGAGGCATGCACTTTCATTTATCTTCATTTCCTCCTCCTGTCTTAATAGTATGGCTTATCTTTGCTCTGGCCAATAACTCCCCAACTTTCCATTTAAAAATTTAGCTGAGGTAAAGAATTAATTATTCACTGAGTGTCAGTTATATTTTTAAACTGTGCGCCTTAATAACACTAATGCACACCAAGTCCGTTATACTGAACAGTCACGGACTGGGAAATGCCTTGCTGGTTTTTATTAGATCCTCTGCCTTCTGTTGATATCACCCTGTTTTGAAGCTCAACATTAAACAAATAGCCAAGTACCCGAGTGCCAAATATTGTTGACAATAGAACTCTAGAAGCATATGGCACTAAGTTAGTAGAAAAAACAATTCTTAGCTAATTAATGATTCTTCATTTGAAAATATGTACTATTCCTTCTCCTTCTTTGAAAAGTCAGCACACTTGAGGGCCAAGTGTCGCCTGGGGACTTCAGCTTGTATAAAGCAAGTGTTGGCTCTGAAGCAGTGAAATTCCATAGCAACGCCAGCAACATTTAAACTTCTCTAGGACTCCTACATTATTTATCTCTGAACAGCTAGGGGGCTTTTTGCAGAGAGGTCCCTAACTACTGCAAACATTCACTCTATTTAATGTTTTTTAATTAACATTGCACAAACACCAATTCTGTGTGTGCAGTGAAGTCTGTGCACTTCCCCAGATTTGCTTTCTCAATGGATTTGGAAATGCAGCTGCAGAATAGTGCCAGACTTTCTTCCCCATCCCAACTCCCCCTCAAAACTTGAAAATCTCTGTTCAAGAAGACACTGGTTTAAGTGGGATAATATGGCTATAGGAACAAAGTAGAGAACGGTACAACTGGCAAAAAGTGTTGGAACATAAAAGCTGTTTATTGTTATTTTTGAACACTTTAAAACAAAAATTATAATATCCATGTGGGATAAGTGGATTGATCCATACTACGATCCGTGGACTCAGACAACCTAGAGTTATATCTAACAGCTAGGTAAGATGGTCACAAAGATCACTGCCAGTTCTAAAATTGTGTTCAAAATCATCTAGGGCCTGTAAACAGCCCTCAGTAATAAGACATCCATTGAGGGTTATTATCCCGAAAGCACACAGGATAAAACTCAAAAGAATGTAATAAAAGAGAAAAAAAATGAAGCATCCACAAACTGTTTTCTAACTGCCACAGTACATAACGCTAAATATTTCCTTTCTGAGAAAGAAAAGAAGCATGTCCTCGAGCAAATACAAGTAAACTGAAAATGTATGTATTTGTAGATATTGAACATTACCTTCAGGTGTAACAATTATCCAAAATAATATTAAACCCACTAAAACATAAACCTGTTAGTTTGGGGAACATTGTAAAGTTATGTTTTACTTTCACCTTTGCTTGAAATTCTCCAACAACCCACAACTGGAGTAAATGGCTTCCTAAAATTTGAGTACATAACACTTCACATTTTCAGTGGTGAGGAGGCAGTATCCTAATTTTTTTCAGATCAATTGTTTCTTCTGTGATTTCCCCCCCCCGCCCCCCATCTTTCTAGGGCTACGATATGCAAGATGAGCACTGTGATATCAGAGAACAAAACTTTGGCATGAAAACTGTTTCCTAACACTGGGGGGTTTTGCAGACTCTGTGTTAGAATTTGCATGGACTAATGGATTACATGCATTACTAACACATATTTAAAAGTGGTATTCTAATACTCCATTCATCAGCAGGGGGCAGCACAATTCCCAAAGAACATTCTTTTGACTAAAGGATAGAGGAAATTTACAATGGCATTATTAGTGCCAAACACTGTTGTAGTTTCGAGCACACACAGAATTATCCATTTCCCCACCCCTGAAATAATGGAGCCTAAAAACTAGCTAGATTCAGGAAATTATGTTTACAAAGAGAAATATACACTATAGCGCAACCCAAGAAAGAGTGACAGTGTGTTTGTGTGTGTGAGACGTGAGGTGGGGGTGGAGAGGGGGGAGGTTACGTCTGTGAGGGATAAGAATTTTCAGATTTCCCTTACAGGTGGAAGTTAAATGTGACAGAAAAATATAGCATATGACATTATTTCCCCTTGATAACAATTATATGTTTCCAGAAGGACGTCCTCTGTAAAGAACAGAGGATAAAGAAGGGATGGAGAGGTAAGGAAAAGAGACTAGAAAGATAAGACATACTTGATTTTCTTAAAGAATTTATAGGTCAACATACCACAATAAATAGTAAATAAACTTTCTTTAATTTTGATTTGTTAAATTCATATAAATGATACATGGGAAGGGTACTTTATTATTCATTGTCTTTTTATGCCCTATCTATTTGTAAAACCTCTAATTGCTGCCTGAAGTATCATCTCGAATGGTTCATATACATTCACACAGAGCTTTTAAACCAACAGGCTCATCACATCAATTATTTTTTTAATATTTATTGTTTTTATGGATTCATAAAATGAAATGGGTCATAAAAAGTTAAAAGGTGCTGTAAATTTAACATGAAAATAAACAACTTATAAAATCCAATAGTATTTGAAGGCACCAAATTCTACAGAATCACCAAATGGAAAAAATATTTTGTTAAATTACTGGCAGATAGAAAAAGCAGCACAGTAATATATGCACCTGAAAATGTGCCACGTCCTTAGTCTTACTATGCAAATTGCCTTTATGGTCCTATATTTAAAAAGCAATGCGCACACACATGTCCTCTTTCATTATCTCTCTCATCAGTTAACAAACAAAATGTCTTTTTTTTTAACCCCCAAACTTCACTCATTCCAGTTTTTTGTTTACTAAGCATCTATTTTTGCATTTATGTCCATGTCCTTAGATTTCATTATTTTATGGGAAACAGACATGGCAACACATTTTTTCTATACTATTTGACTGTTGTTTCAGTTCAACCCACAGTGCCATGGAAACAGAAACAGGGAAACAATAGACTATAAGCCCCTTCAGGGCAGGGACTAGGTTTATCTTGTTCAGCTATATTTAGTTAACTTCAATAGCCAAGGAAATGCCAAGCAAACAGCAGACACTGAACAAATAATTGTTCATGTCTAAAATACCCAAATTTGTCCAGAAGAAGAGCTGGAGATGGAACTTGCAAAACTAGTGTATTATTTTTTTGGTGTGGCCAAATTTAAACATCATAAACTAAGTTGCTTAGAAAAACAGAAATTCATGTTCTCAATTCCAGAAGCTAGAATTCTGAAATCAAGGTATGGGCAAGGGCATACTCCCTTCAAAGAAGAAGGCAGGAGTATCCCTGGAACCTCCCAATCTTTGGTCCTCGTAGGCATCCTTGGTTTATGATAGCATGATTCTGCTATTCACCTCCATCTTCAAATGATGTTTTCCAAGTGTCTCTGTCTTCACGTGACCATCTCTTTACAAGAAAAACACTGACACTGGATTATGGGTCTAATCACTCCAGTATGACCTTACTTTAACAGATTGCATTTGCAATGATCTACTTCCACATAAGGTTATATTCTGAGGTACTGGCAGTTGGGGCTTCAACATATCTTTAGGGGCAGGACGAGCACAATTCAATACAAAGCAACTAGTAACGGTAATTTCCTCCTTTTCTGTGCTATTAATTTTTCTTCCTCAATTCCTCCTTTGCCTACCATTCTTTCAAAATATGAGATTGGGCCTCCCTCGTGGCACAAGGTGTTGCATCGCAGCACTATGAAGTTATGGGCAGCTACTGCAGCACAAGTTCAATCCCCAGCCGGGGAGCATAACCAACATGGCACAGCAGACCTCTCCTGTCTCTCCCACTGCTCCCCTCAACAGTGTCTTTCAGTAGATCTGCCTGTTCCGCTCCCTACTCTGTCTCTGGTGAATCTCTCATCCCCCTACATCTCTGGCCTATCCCCCAGCTCTTGTATACATAAATAAATAAATATTTAAAAAAAAACAACTGGCTTAGGATGAATTCGAACAATTAAATTAAAAAAAAAATAAAATATGAGATCATTTTGAGACTTTATTAAGGGATACAGACTCCCCCATACCTCTCATCTCCTGAGATCGCCCATTTTGCTACACTCACTCAGTTTTCTACTTTGAGTTTCTACTTTCTATTTTCTGGTGTGGCAGGGCTAAAGTCATACAAATTATCATCATTTACAAGAGCTGCTTACATTCATAACTAGTTATCATGCAGTAGAATAACAATTATGCATATCATTAAACTCATGTGAGATAGACTTCAATATAAGTTTTATTTGATTATGGTACTAAACTCTGTCCATGCGTGTATGCTTTCATTGCAATTTGCTCAACAGAAATAGTCGTCTCTCCCTCCTAAAAAATAATGACATTGACCATAAACCTAACCTTTTCTGTGGAAATACAGGCTCCATAACTTGGTAATCACCTTATGGAAGGTTACTACAATTAAGTGTAGATTAAATAAAATCAATATTTCATCTAGTAAATATGAATTTAATAATTTTAAACTTTCCAGTTTGGATCTATTTTCCTGCCTAGAAAGAGGCATTGGTTTGGAGTATAAAGCACGGAATATTGTTGTTGAGCAAACACATTCTATTTTTTAAAATGTTTTTAAAGATTTATTTTATTTGTGCATACAAGTGCTGGGGTATAGGCCAGGGATGTGGGGGGGAGGCGGTGAGAGAATTCACCACAGACAAAACGGGGAGAAGACTAGGCAGACTGACTGAAAATACACTGAAGGAGCAGTGGGTGAGACAGGAGAGGTCTGCTGCGCCATGTGGGAAGCTTCCTGCCCGGGGATTGAACTCATTTCACAGTGGCTGGAGATACCTTGGGAGTGCTGAGACTTAATCCCTGTGCCACCAGGGAGGCCCCCACATTCTAATTTTTTGAATAAACTTTGAAGGTGTAGAATTTTTTTATAAGTATTATTGGCATAATAAAATACATAAAATACATAGTGCTTTTATACATTTTTGGTGTTGCTTTTTCCCATTTCTAAAGAAAATACTTTGGTCATGTAATATAAGATCAGCAATGTCACTGTATTGAACCCTTCATAAGTACTCTGTATCTTGGCATGCACTTGGTAGCCATCTTATTTAGCTCTCCCAGGAGTTTAATTGGATGACCATTAAAAATTATATTTACTTTTTAAAAAATTTTATAAACAGTACATATTAGATTTTGAAAATGTAGGAATTATAAAGTAGTAAAATGTTTTATAATCACAATATCCAGAAGTAGTTACTTTCAACTTTCTTTAAAAATATTAGCACTACTAATTTTACAAGTACCAAACCCACTCTTTCTCTAGACTGTCTTGGACAATTCATCATATAAACCACACAAAGTAGTCAGACATATACATTGTCCAGCAAATTCTAGGACTCAAACAAATGGCAGCTGCTAGTAATCAGGTTTATTGGGTATATTAATTTTTCTTCTGCACTCTCTGTTTACTCTCCTTGTTTTCCTCTTTCTCTTCAACTTTCAGTCTTTTTACAAATGACTCTTCTTTCACCTGCCAGTTAAATATTTACTTGTAAAATTTAGGCCCTCTTCTCTTATTCTGCATTATTTCCATTCACTCCTGGGCCAATCTCATCTACTCCAGAGGCTTCCATAACATCTATATCTATCTATTTATATCTACAGCATCATATTTGTATCTCCTACCCACAATACTCTTTCTGAATTGACAGCCATATAGCTAACTCACTATTTCATATTTCTACTCAAAAGTCTAAAGTTACTTCAAAAGCCAATGGATTCAAAACTAAACTTGTCCTTTTGTCAAAGTCAGCTTCTCCTTCTATTGTTCTTCCTCATTCAGAGAATACCCATAGATAGCATTTAGCTAGTTCCGGTCAGAAGCTTATCCCTTTCCCACTCATCTCCCTCACCTTCCTTCATCTCCCACCAAATACATCATTAGTCTCTGTGATTTCATATAAAATAGCTTTTGTTGTCTTCATTTCTCTGCAACTCCACTGTCACTGCCCTAGTTTACATTACTATCATCTTTTGTCCATATTGCTAAACAGAATTTACTTACCCACATAAACATTTTTAAACCTAACTAAAAAATAAATGAATCTCATTATGTAAGCACTCCCTACTTAAATGTGTAGCTTCTATGAATTGAAACTTTAAAGGTCATGCATCATCAAGCCTCGCCTTTCTCAGTCCATCTTCATTGTTCAGCATTACCTACCCATACATGTACCTTTATCCACTTAACACACTTCTCTTCAGTCACCCTGAGCTTCCCTCACCTTCGGGCCTTTACAGTCTCTTTACTGCAGGGACACTTCTCTATCCTTTCGTCTCTAACCTAATTTCTTACTCAAGCTTCAATCTCAGGTGATGGTCAAAGTATTTTTAGAGCAAAATGTAGTGTAACAGTTCTTAAATTACATTGCACAGAGTAAAAAATGACATGTTGTGATTAGTTTGCACAGAAAAAAATCTTTAAGATGAAAGATAGATTTTAAACTCAATTTTCCATTGTCCAAGTCCAAATTACACATGATATATATGTGTGTGTATTTCATATGAAGTATACACACCTACATATATAAATACACACACATATATATCTATATCTATATCTATCTATCTATCTATCTATCTATATATATATATATATATATATATAGAGAGAGAGAGAGAGAGAGAGAGAGAGAGAGAGAGAGAGAGAGAGCGCTATATACAGAATAGGTAGGTAGGTAGGTAGGTAGATAGATAGATAGAGATAGATAGATAGATAGATACAGACATACATATAGAAGAGTAGAAATATAATCAAAGTCAAAGTTACCTGGCAAGTTAGAGTTTGTAGAAGGAAGTACCAGGTGAGAATAAAGCACATAGTGATTTGAAAGAGGAGATACATGATGGCATGTTTCAACATATTCCCCTACTTTGTGAAAATAAATCAGGCATAATCTGTTGAGCTATTTTATTCTCCACTGCAGGAAGAATTAAAGAAAACAGCTACTCTGTGACAGATTCACTTTTTAGGAGTGTGCCCCCTAATGATTGAGTTTCCATCTAATATCAGATCAGTTTTAATTATTATTCCTGCAAAATCAAGAAGACTTTTAAATTACTTTTTTGTCTCCACCCTTGGGACATCTTAATATATGCTATATTCAGCATGTTCACTTCTGCCAGAGATAAAAATATACAGAGATCATTAACAAGTTAAATTTTGTTTAAATTCACTTGAAAGTCCACTAGCAAAAAGTGAACATTAATAGGGAGATCTCAACATTCTAACTTTGACGTTAAGAATCTCAGATTCTTTTTCTTGGGTTTTGGATCCCAACCAAATCCTAGAAAAAAGTAGTCTTTATAGTCTCTAATCTTCCTGCACCTGACCTTGTAGGCTTGTGCAGTCATAGGACATAGTCCCTTTAAAACACATACATTCTGTGTTTCCTACTCTCAGAGTCCTGACTCCTCTTTTGTCTTGGTAAATTAGGCTATTAACTCTTGTGGATTGTGCTGGTGTTCCCCCCTCTCCCCTTCTGACCCCCAACTGCCTTCTACCCTCCCACAGGGGATTCATGCCTTTTGCCTTGTGATTTTGCATTTCCTCTCACTAAAGAAACTGCATTTCCACTCTGAGTTGATATGTTCTGGTCAACAGAAGATGTCCGGATGCGAGAGTGTTGAACCTCTAAGCCAAGATATTAAGCTATCTTACATGTGTCACTGTCCCCATATTTTACTTCTACCCTCCCCATGAGAGGAAGAGGTCCCAAGGAGGATGAAAGACACTTGGCAAAAACCTGCTATCCGGAACCAAGCCTAGACCAGATCAGCTAATCCATAGACATATAATTAAGAATAAAATAACTGTTTCAAGCAACTGAGTTTTGAGATTATCATGTGGTTTTACTGTAGACATTAGCAATTGGTAGAAGAGGCCTAATGAAAACCTTAAGCTTCATTTACCTATTTTGTGAAACTAAATCTTGGCAAAATTCCAATTTTGTTTTCTTTTCCAGGTCCCCCACACATTCAGTCCGTATTCACTTTCTATTGCTCAAACACCTTCTGCCCGAAAATGAAGACACTTGTTTTCCAAAGCAAAAGAGAACACAAGGCTGCCAGTGGGTCAAAGTAACCCTCAAGCTTGTCAAAGAATCCCCAGAAACATCCTTTAGTGGCTTCTTGCTGACCTTAAAAAAAATTTGTGATCACAGAATCTATGAAGGAGTATGACATTAAAAGCTTCTTTTCTTTTTTTTTTTTTAAGATTTATTTATTTATGCATGCAAGAGCTGGGGTGCAGGCCAGAGATGTGGGGTGGTGAGCGAGTTCACCAGAAACAGAGCGGGAGCGGAACAGGCGACCGAAATACACCACTGAGGGGAGCAGGGAATGAGGCAGGAGAGGTCTGCTGAGCCATGTGGGAATCTCCCAAGCGGGGCATCGAACCTGCGCAGCAGCTGCTGACACCTCCACAGCGCTGTGCTTAACCCGTTGTGCCACCAGGGAGGCCCCACCAAAAGTTTCTTAATGGTATCATAAATTCTACGAAAAGGAGTAAACAACATGCTTTGGCTTACAGCAAATTCTGTTGTTACATTCATTCAACTTTGACCACACCAGCCCTGCTTTAATGTAAATGGAAGTCATTGATTTCCTCCATAAATTAAGGAAGCTATGGATTTCACTAACAAATGTCGAATGTGTATGCATGTTTATGTTGTGGGGGTGTACCTTGGAATGAGACATATTTCAAAATAAAACTTACGTGCATAGGTTTCTGTATATCTTCCTCACTTACACCTGTGTATCAGTATTTAATATGCTACGTGTGAAAAAGAGCCAACATGTTAAAATAGCACAAAGGTATGTCTAGGATGGTTCTGGTTGAGTGGCACTTAGTGTGCATTTACTCATTGCAAACTGTCCTTGATATGCTGCCTGTCTCTTCCTGGTAAATGGCAGTGAAGGTCAGTGAATCTAATTTGACAATAATGAGCCTGCTCTGCAATGCGTTATAATATTATGCCCCCACTTCTTTTTTTTAAGGTATCAACCAATCAAAAAGTCTGTTCATTGACACTAGGGAAACCCCAGGAGAGCTGGCAAGAGTCAAAGAACAGTACTCTCTTATTTTTCTTTTCCAATAATGGAGACAGCAGAGGTTATGAACATGTTCAATATGCATTAAAACAAAACACAGCCTGATAGGAATGTTTTAATTAATAACAATTATCTCCTGCAGTATTGTGATTCAGGCCAGGTCCCTGAGCATGAAGGAGAAACTTGACACTTGTGCTTCTTTGTGGACAGAGATTTTAAGCAAAGTTAATGGAAACTCAGCGGATGAATGGTGCTGCAATTCAAATGTACTGTAAAATTACTGAAATGATTTCAATGTCACAGGACTACACTGCATTGCATTTATGATTATTACCCCTCGCTATGCTTTAGTGATATTTTGCTAGATACCCTAAAGCTCGTATTTTCAAAGAAGCATATCTTTCAAAGAAGAAGGATGATGCAACAAATAATTATTTTTATAACAATTTCAACATAATACACTCTAAACATATCTTAAATATTCTATATATAAATTCTCCATGCAATTTATCTAGAATAGTAACAAATTCTCATTATAGCATAATAAATACAAACACTGGTAATGACCTATCCTAGCCATGCCCTACCTAGTGTCATGAAAATCTTGTTCAACATGCTGTTTTTACTTCTCAAAGGAGAATTCTGAAACTTGATATGTGAGGATGACAATGGGTTTGCATTTAAAAGATAAAATCTTGGACTCCACAAGACTTTCAGAGTTTACATCTCCTGGAAGGGACCCATACATCTTTATTTTAACATGTTCTCCAGACAATTCCACACACACTGAAACTTGAGAAACACTGTTCTACACCAGAGATTCTTGAACTGGTGGCCACAAAGTCCAGGGGTGGGAATAAAAATGTTCCTTAATTGCCACTGATCTCTAATTGAAATCAAACTTTATTTTTAACTATGAATGTCAACAAACCACAGTAGTTTAAAAGTATCCGTGAGTCTATCAACAATAGAAATCAGGTATTTCACTTTCATCTTATAGTTGTTATGAAAATCTCAATATATTATTGACATTAATTACTACTTTCAAATTATGTAAGCTGTTAAATTCATAGCTAGAGCTCTTAATGTAACAATTTGAAAATGAACAGATTAGTGTATCAGAGATTTTAAATATTATTTTGGTAACTTTAAATATAACTGCTTTCCTTTGTAAAGTTACATATTTTATTTGATGTATTTAAGAATATATTTATAAACTGAGTTCACAGTCTTAACTACACTAGCTATCTATGATACACAGTAAGATCAAGAACTCCTGTCCTGATTCTCCTGGGCTTTGCATTCATCAAGGGAGAAGGAAAGGGTGGAGAGAGTTAAATGCAAGCTCTGTCTCTGACTCAGACAAATCCTTCTGGCATTTCCTCTGAACGGACATAGATGTGGGAGCATAAAGGAAGGTGGTTTATAAAATTCCAATGTGTTTAAGAGTGGGGTGGGCAGGAAAGGAAAGCAGCAACACCTGTCAGTCATGAATGGCTTATTGGCTGAGTTCATCAGCAGGGGAGCTGAATTTGATCAGTTCTGCCATGATTAGTGTCACTACAGTCAAGTGTAATTTCTGTATAAATAGAAGTGGTGGATAGGAAAATAATTCAGTCCATCCCTCTAAATTGTCTCAGTCAGCACAGACATCAAACATTGTCAGCTCGAGGAGGAAAGCACACATACCCAACCAAGCCTATAATTGTATACTACATTCAAATATTTTAAACTACATAATATCATTTCAACATAAAACCAAAGAAAAATCAATGTTGATTGTGCAGCTTATCTAATTGTGAAAATAACATTTGTTTGGTTTTTGAGGTATTCTTTGATTAAAGTAAGCAAACAAGTTTTTGGATGTTACCACTTTTCACTGGGAGGATATTTTCACTTCAAAAATATGCCTCTCTTCTAAAACCCTGACTGAATGAAACGTGCCTCATTTCTATAAATTGTCCAAGAGAGAGACCTGAAGGCAACCATTCCCTCCGTCACCAAATAGATCACTAAGTTCTATTAATTATATCTCCCAAATATCCCTCCCCCTAATTCACTTCTTTTCAGGCTCACTGTTACTAGGTTAATTCAGATTATCATAATTTTAGCAAGAATTACAAGAATGGGCTCCTAATAGGTCTTCAATCTCTTTTTTTTTCAGCAAATATTCATAGAATATTAATTTTTAAAAGCTAATCTTGACACCACTCCCTGTGGAAACACAGTCCTAGACTCCCACTTCCCTCAGGGTACATGACCTACCTCTTAACTTGTGATCTGACCACAGACTTAACTTTGTAGGATTAACAGTTCCCCTCATCCTATAGACCTGGCACATTGTTGTGTGGTAGAACCCAGGCCAGGGCTTGATCACAGTTTGATAATATAACCTAAATGATGTTCCTAATGATGACTCCATATGATGAGAGCATCATTGATAAACCTTGTCTGATATATTACTTTTCAGGAGCTGTGGAGAGGAATGTATATTATAAAGTTTGTCATCTTATATACCAGAATCAACTGTCATTTAAAGGAGTGTGATCATTCATAAAATTAACTGTTCACTGATAATTTTTAGATAAATGCTGCCTAAAATACATTTTTAGATACATGTTGTATATTTGCAAACATGCACATAAAGGCTTACATTTGCAAAAAACAATTAGTTTGGGAGACATTGGTTCTATCTCAAATGTCTGAGTGTCCTTGCAGAAGTCACTTAACTTCAGTGGGCCTTGATATTCTCATCCATGAAATGTTTGATGGAAATATTTATCTACCTTCAAAATTCCAAATCTATGTTGTAATTTAAACAATAGATATATCCACAGATTATCTGATATTTGTGCCTGTAAGAAGTGCAACTCAATTTCTCTCCATTTGAGTATGGACAAGATTTAGTGACTCATTTGTAATGAATAGACTATGGCAAAAATAACATTAAGTCACGTCTATGATTAAAATGTAAAAAGACTGAAGCATCAGGCTCCTACTGGGAGCACACTTGCTGGTTCTCTATCACTATTTCAGACTATCCACTCTGTAGGAAGCTATTCTACAGCTCATGAAGCCACTCAAAGAGTGCAGATATTCAAACAGTGAGACACAAAGTTATGAACAAACAAGAGTAACTGAGGCCTGCCAGCATCACGAGTGACTTGCAGTGCATTCTCCAGCCCTCAAGTCTTGAGGTGACTGACTACACACAGCTAACTGCTTAGTCAACCTCTGCAAAGATACTGAGTTAGATTGTCCACTAAGCCACCCTCATATCCTGACCCTCAGAATCCATGAAGAAGCATTTGCTGTTTTAAGGTGCTATATCATAAGACTAGTTTTTAATGCAAAAGCAGCTAATACAGCACAGAAACTTATATATCATGTAATTCTATGATGTCATTACCTTTCAAGTTTATCATTATCATACTTACACTTTTCTCAGTGTTTAAAATGGCAAGCACCTTGCTACAGCAGATTTAATTCTTAACTAGAATTACTAACATTAGAACACAGATTTAACATTTGTACAATGTAGATTTACACATATATTGCTTATGCTCTTAAAAGGATTAGAGTTAATATATTTTCAATGAAAAGGAACTCATCTAAATGCCAGCCAAGTTTCATAATGTGGGCCCCATGCTGTGGGATTTGCTGTTTTCCCAAGTTGTATATGACAGGCTAGTTGCAATTACATCAATGAATTGTTTTCTATCATCCTCACCAGTGCATTAATGAAAGCCTGCACAATTAAAGAAAAGATCATACTGCTTGAAGAAGGCACAGTCACCAGTTTAAACAAGTAGATGAAATTAAAATCATTTTACTAGCCCTATTTTCCAATCCAGTAATTGCTGAAACTAACTCTAAAATGCTGTGTACATCCATATTCAAGGATCTTAACATAGGCAGAGCCAAACTTATCATTATAAATATAATGAATAGCTAATATCTTTTTTTTAATTACTCTTTCAATCTGGCAAACTGAAAATGTCCAAAATAATGAGAAGGGAAAAACATTTTTTTAGGTTCACTGTGTTCAAAGTGTTTTTTCAACTCTGTCCTTTACAACAAAGCTTCCGGAAGACAAATCCATGAGAGACATGAGTACCTGGTCTTCATACGTGTCTTGTCCTCTTTACCCATTTTCTTTAACCATGATTTTTTTTTTTTTTAAGCTGAACCTGTACTCTTGATTTTAATATCACCCTTTTTTAAGCAGAGTAGGGGCCTCCCTGGTGGCGCAGCAGGTTAAGTGCAGCACTGCGGAGCTGGCTGCTGTGTGAGTTTGATGCCCCAGCGGGGGAGATTCCCACATGGCGCAGCAGACTTCTCCTGCCACACCCGCAGACTTCTCCTGCCACACCCGCTGCTCCCCTCAGCAGTGTATTTCAGTTGATCAGCCTGTTCTGCTCCTCACTCTGTCTCTGGTGAACCCTCTTACCGTCCCACACCTCTGGCCTGCACCACAGCTTGTATGCATAAATAAATCTTAAAAAAAAAAAAAAGCAGAGTAGATTCTTCACATGTATTTTGGGTTCAACTACCAGCGGGCAAGCACCAGTTATACCCGAGTTAAACATAAAGAACATTTAACTGGGGGCTTCAGGCTCCTCCCCATGCTCTCAGGAGGCTGCAGAGAGCCATGAGCAGAGAGATGGAGTTGCAGAGGAAGATGGATGAGGCCAATTCCTACTTAAAGATATTAATAATTTAAAAGGTGATTTATATTCAATTAGCTAATAATTTTGCCCCTCCATCATTTAGTTTTGTCAATCTCTACCAAAGAGGATGGGCTTTCCATCCACATGAGTCCCTATAGTAAAAAGAAGCATAAAAACAACAACAACAACAACAACAAAACAACTCTATTGCATACAGAAAAGTCTTATAAATATACATGAATGCAAATAAAGTTTTGAAAAATAAAACAATTTTCTATGTACCTTTATGTGGAGTGTATAACTCCACATCTTTGTTACATCGTAGCCATGATGTATGGTAAAGCCTTGGCATTTTCCCTTTAATAGGAGAGATGTGTCCAATCCTAAATTCCACTGAAAAGTCATGGATCGAGGCCTAAGGATGTTTCTTTCATAAGAGAATTGGAGAAATTCTTTATGATTTTCTTAATCAAGTTACTCAGCTATTTCCAACCAAGGTCTAAGACCTTTATCCATCATGGTGACCACTTCTTAATTGATACCTTGACCTTTCTGAGACATCAACACAAACTTAGCCCTAGGTGGGGTATACGTTGGGGAGGAGGAAACACTTGATTTCAAAAGCAGTTACTACTGTGTGTATATTTGAAAATAAAAGCTCAAAAGACAGGAACACAATTCTAAAGAAGCCCTGAAAATGCCAGCAAATCTGAGGTTGAAATAAAATTAGAAAGAGAAAAATTTAGCATTGCAGCAAAAAGCATAAAAAATTAGTTAATGTTCCCTAACTATACATGTGAAATATTCAGAAGATTGTAATCTCAGAGTTTTAAAATTAAAAGACTGAAAATTGTTTAAAATAGGGACCAAAATAAAATAATAACTCAAAATACTTTATTTTTTTTTATCTGCTGTACAATTAAGATCTTATCAAGATAAATATGTGGAGTTTCCTTCACTCATCTATCTTTATACTTAATAGTCACTGAGAATAACGAGTTTTGATGATTTTCTTTATTAACAATTCTTCATGAAAGATATTCATGCAAATATAACTAACTTTACTAGAAATTACTACCACACAGATTTGCTCAATTTTCAATTATTATTTCCTATAGAAAGGAATAGCCACCTTGTCAAATACCCCTATATTCTTAATGCCTCCTTTTCTTTCACTATGTGATACAGATATTATGATAAAAAAAAATTAAAACAAGGAAACTTACTCTGCCAAATTAAAAATTCTTTTATACTGCAGTTTGAAATGATAGTATTTTGGATATATTACTTTTATTTTTAAATTTATTTTACTTGTATGTAATTTATTTTTAATGTGGATACTAAGAAGTATAAATATTTCCGTGTGGCTTTCACTCTCATTACTTCTAATGCACATGATGATGCAGGGATTTGGCACTTAGCAGAAATAATGTATTTATATATATGACATTTTTTGGAAATACTATATAAGGAACAAATAGGGAGGGGAATATCATGATGAAACATGATTCATTGGGTCACCAAAAATCTTAACCTTGAACAATATTTTATTTTATATATTTTATATTCTAACTACCCTGATTCTTGGAAAAGGGATTTTTTTCTGACCTTTGAGAAATACCAGTCAATCAATAAATGAGTCCTATTTCTTCCTACCTTTAAGCTTCAATCCAATCATCAGATAGCTGTGATAAAATTACTCCTCTCCATTTTGGATTCTAGATAAATAATGCTTTCTTCTATCATCATGGGCAATTTGAGGGATGATTAAAAATGGTTTGTCTGCTTATTATCAATCTCTTGTAATTTAAGGAATACTTAAATCTTAAGGAATAATTAAATCTTATGATGTTAAAATATTTTCAAGAAAAATAATCATAAAGCAATCATTTTGAATAAATAAAACTTGTGTATATTTTATTTATAGTTGAGAGAGTATAGGAATATGTGTTTTATTATTCAATTATCTCAGTGAATCTACAATTTTTTTTAAGATTTATTTATACATATAAGCTGGGGTACAAGCCAGAGGCGTGGGGCAGCAAGAGGGTTCACCAGAGACAGAGTGGGGAGCAGAACAGGCAGATCAGAAATACACTGCTGAGGGGAGCAGAAGGGGAGGCGGGAGAGGTCTGCTGCACCATGTGGGATTCTCCCTGGCTGGGCATCGAACTCGCATCGCGCACGGCCGACAGCTCCACAACGCAGCGCTCAACCGCTGCGCCACCACGGAGGCCCAAATCTACTATTAAGAACTATTTTTTCTTAGGGAAAAAACAGGTTTTTAAGAGGTTTTGTTTTGTTTTGTTGTTTGACATTTTCTAGCAACAGAGAACTCCAAAGCCATCCCAATGAAATAAAGACCACTTTTCAGTAATTCTGGTTAGTCAAACAAACGTGGCAGATTCTGTCCACTGTTTATCCAATATCCTTCCTTCTTCAGTTATGCTCCTTTTCCTACTAGAAGAACCTCTATTTGATCAGATATTCATTTAGGATTAAGATGAAGGTAGTATAAAGAGGGGAGTAAATTGAGGGTGGGATATTTTCCTAATTTAATTGTTTATCGTTTACTAAACATGGGTTTCTTTGCATAAATACTGCTTTTTTAAAACCATTGTGTTAAATACTATTTATTTTGATTATTGAGTTTTTTTTGGTAGTCCCCACAATGCTGCATCAGATGTGATTACCTCACTGACCTCATCCAAATACCTTTATAATCATGACAATGGTCAACAAATATTTACAAAAGTCATGTTACTGAAATAAAATTAGCCATTTCCTATCAATTTGTATGTGCTCAACATGAATATGACAGTCAAATTCTAATTTTGGCTCTAGATTTTTTTTTTTTGTAATCTGCAATAAATGGATGTTTACATCATGAAATGCATGCCACTAGTAACAGGCCTACAGTTAATACCTGTAAAAAAATAAGTATTAGACTACTTCTTAGATTTCTTCGATTGTCTCTTGTACAGCTGTTCAGCAATAGAATAGATGGAAGACAATTTCCATTGTGCAAAAGTACAGCCTTAAGACTCAGTTTTGAAGAGTCTAGAAATAGTCTCCATTCTTGTGGGTCATGAGTGATTGCTAAGGCATTCATGAGGCCCTCAATATCAGAACAGAATATCAGAGTACTTTCCTTTCTGACGAAAGGCTCCAACTGCTGGTGGCGCTTTCAATATCAAGTAATTGTGACATCGTCTTCTAGAAGAGTCCATTGTTGGAGTCTTGATCCTAGCAATTCTGCCTTGTTCTTGGATAAGTCCAAATCACAAGCCAGGTCATTTAGTTCTTCCTGTGTTAGTGTGTGTGGGGTTGATGATACACCACAGTGAAAATCTGGATCACTGCATGCTGATGGATCAGGAGAACAGTCGGCTCACCCTTGTCCTCAGCAGATGAATCAAGAGAATATTTTGCTGGAGGTTCTGGAATAGGAAGTCCCTCACCATGTGGAACTGGTCTCAATGCAGATGGGATGTTTGGGTAGAGTATTCTCAATTTCTTTTGCTCCGTTGTTCTGATGGAAAGAGGAGGAACCAAGCAGAAGTAACAGTATTTTATGTGGTTATTGGCTCTCTCTGCACCATGGGAACTGCAAACGACATTGATGGTCTTTTGCCATTGAACCACTGTGAAAGCTGTGTTGTACATGGAGCACATCATGCATGCGGGGCCCAAGGCTTGTCTTGGTCACCAACCTTGCAGCTGAAGTCAAGATGATAAGCCTTCTTCACTTGAGAAGTGATACTTTTCTTCTGGTTGGCAAATGTCACTTCTCCACAAATAGAGCAGAAATTGTCCATGCTATTAATGCACTTTCAAGGCATTACTGTTCTGTATTGTGTCCAAATGGATAAAATAATAACAGTTTTATGGAAGAGTAGCTTAAACTGTCTTGCACAAAGTCTGAAATATTTTCAATGCTCAACCTTTCCGACAGCGCTTTTTGTAGTGCACTGCTGACATCAGCTTACTTCAGCAGCCGCCTGGCAATAGTATTGCACTGAATCAGAAAATGATGCAATCGACTCTGGATGATGTGTGCATGATGGTATTTTGCAATACAATGCAATATTACATCAGTCTAGGTTGATTTAGGATGTTGTTGCAGTCCTTCTGGATAAATTTACACGGTGAAACATATAACATTAATTATATGAAATATCTTCAAAACGAGAGCTAACAAAAAATGTTCAGGGCTATATTCATGTTCAGCACACCAAGATACTACAGATTAGTGCCTTTTTAAGTCAGTAATGATCTCACTATTGGCCAGTGTTATCTACAGATAATGAAACACCATCTCTTGTTGCAGAGAAGGTAAATCCTTTTATATGCTGCAGGAGAAAGAGCAACTGGTCTTAAAAAATCAAAGCAATGTTATCCTCTAATCTGTGAGATACAAAATAATGGATGGAACAGTATAGTTTCTGAGTAAGTTTTAAAACTTTCTGAGATGTCACCAAATTAGTCAGACATTCTTAAACTCTGTCTTTCTCTCATCATCTCTATTTCACTAATAAACTTAAAAAGTCTCATCATTTTTTCCCCACTAATATGAACATTATATGAAAATCACAATCATTTTTTAAAGATTTATTTATTCATATAAGCTGGGATACAGACCAGAGGTGTGGGGTGGCAAGAGGGTTCACCAGAGACAGAGTGGGGAGCAGAACAGGCAGATGGAGGGAAACCCACTGCTGAAGGGAGCAGCAGGCGAGGAAGGCGAGGTCTGCTGTGCCATATGGGAATCTCCCGGCTGGGTGTCAAACTTGCGTCATTGCTATGGACAACTTGACAGTGCAGAGCCTAACTGCTGCGCCATCAGGGAGGCCCCGCAACCTTTTTTTAACCATATTGGGGGAGGAGTGACCAAGGAGTTAATGATGGAGGGGCAGAATCTCTATAACAAGGTCACCCTCACCTTCTTAGCTCCCAATTCTCTTCAGTCCTCCCCACATTTTAAATGATGCAAGAAATATTGACTGAGTCACTAAGACACTAAGTTAATCACTTTAAAGAAAAGAGACACAGTCTCTGCCCTTCGACATTTTATAGATTATATCCAATCACTCCGTTATGTTAAGTTTAAGGGTATATTAGAAGGGAGGTTATGTCAGTAATCTGGAATTTTTTTTTTTTTTAAATCAGGAGTTTTCTTTTTTATTTTTTAAAGATTTATTTTTTATTTATACATACAAGCTGGGGCACAGGCCAGAGGAGTGGGGTGGCGAGAGGGTTCACCAGAGACAGAGTGGGGAGCAGAACAGGCAGATCAGAAATACACTGCTGAGGGGAGCAGCGGGCGAGGCAGGAGAGGTCTGCCGCACCATGTGGGATTCTCCCCGGCCAGGCGTCGAACTCACGTCACCGCTGCTGACAGCTCCACAGTGCAGCGCTTAACCGCTGCGCCACCGGGGAGGCCCACTAATCTGGAAATTTTTAAAGACATTCTTCCTATCACTACAGAAGTAGATGAGAGAGCAGCTCAGCCTAAAGTGTCTAGAAATGTAGTTGGTTGACTGCTAATAAAGAGAATACAATCACCTTCTATTTGCTTGATATTTATATTTGCAAAACACTTTCATAAAGATTGTCTCATAATTCTTTTAAATGAAAGTCAAAACACTAAGCTTACTTTTACCAAAGAACAGTCACTTCTGTTGTTTACTTTAAGTGGAGTTCTTAACTTCTGCATTCTCAAAATTCTGCAGTATACACTGGCAGAATTTCAGGGTTGATTCTTACACACTGGGCAATGTCAGGCATGCATGCAATCATTATTTCAACAGACAGGTTTTAAAGAAAGGAACCATGCCAAGAAATGTGGGGGAGAAAGACACACTTTCATCATTTCTGATACTTGGTGATCTTAGACACTTTTAGGAACAATTAGATATGTAGATATAACTGGATACAAGTTTCATATGGAGGGACAATAAATAAAATCAGAGTTTTATTGTTTGAGAATGTTTGATGTAATACACAACATGCGAATTGGGTTTGAAAGAAAAGCTAAGATTTCAAGAAATGGAGAATGAAAAAGAAAGGATAGGTCAGTAAGAGAAATCTATAAAGCACAGCAATGACAGTGAACCTGTCCACTAATGAGCTCCACGCTTGACAAAGAATCTTTGTCAACATTAGTAGACCTGAAATTTGAATTGCTGTAAAAAAACCTAGATGTCAGACTAAGGAATTTATATTGTAGTTAGACAGGAGTAACTAAAAGTGTTAAATCTTAACCTACAGTGATATTTGGTAAAATAAAATGAGTTCTTCAATTTCACTTACTACATAGGTGAAAGATTAAAACTGGATGATACTCAGTGACAATAAAGATATAACAAATCAGTTACATCCATTCATGTTTAAAGTATATGCAAATCATTGCTTTGATTTTGGAGGGAAAATTATTAGTTTCTATAAGATTTAAAATCCATGTATTCTTTAACATAGCATTTTCAACTTTTGGAATTTATCCTACAGAAACAGCAGCATGAGAAAGCTATATGTGCAAAAAAAAAATTGCATTGACAAAGATATTTAGAAAAAAGAAAAACATTGCCTATGCATCAGTACATAATTCAACTAATAAATCATGGTATACCCTTATAATAATGTATTTTAAAATCACGCCTATAGTTAATAATATATAAAGTTAAGTTGTATTATTGTGTGGAAAAGATCAGCTGCATAATTGGATATGTAACATACCACTTACTAGGCCTCAAAATGAAGTGAAAGCTATGAAAATATCTTTCATAGAATACCCAAAATTGAGAGAGTATCAAGGGCTAAGCCTGATCACTGTCCAGAAACTAAGAAAAGGTCAGTGTGAAGGAACAGTAACCCAAGGGAAATGTACTAAGAAATCATAACAGTTGTTACCAAAATATATACTGATTGTGGCTATACCTGACTAAAACAGTAGAGAGAATCATGTATGCAACAATTACTATAGTATTACAGAGGTTTCCACTGAATGTAACACACAAAACTAACTTGTTTCATTGTCACAGAATGAATCTATAAATCACTTGACTTCTAGCAGTGTTGAATGTATTTTGACTGACATAAAGGGGAGTCATGAAGAGGTTCAGAGTTTCCCTGTGCTGGATGAAAGAAGGTATGAGGAGGCGGAGGGAGAGAACAATGCTGTCTGCACATGGACAAGCTCTTTTCAAATCTCCTTTAGACAGCCAGAGAGATGAAAGAAAAGGACTACAAGGTATTGAGCTAGTACAGTGAAGGTTAAATATGAGCTCCTACTGCCATGATTTATCCACTCAAACAGCTGGGAAACTTTCACAGTAGTTCATATATCACAAGAGTAGAGGAAGTGAGTCTGACTGTATAAACACACCTCAGGGCTGCTACTGTTCCCATTAACTGTCTGTCTCAGCAAAGGTCTGCTATTAGACAGATTCCTACTGTAGCTGAACTGATAGAAAATGGCAGGTATGGATAAAAATTAGAAGGAGACATGTATGTCAAGAATACCCAAGAGACATTTTTCAGAGAAAAGATGGCATATGGCTTGACTACTCTGAAATCTGAAACTTTGGATTAGCATATTGTCCACATTTAATATGTTGTTGTTTAATGCTATATTCATGGATTCATGAAAGGCATTGTTAGTATTTTAATTTCAATAATACATCTTAAGAGTGCTGTGTGAACGCTCCTTAAATTCATCTTACAATCAGCAGTCATGAGGACTGAGCATCTAAATTGAAATTTAAAAAGAATAATAATATTTTATACTAGGGTCAGGGTTCCCTGCATCAACTTTATATGAAATGGCACCAATGACTCATCATTCACTTGTACTTATTTTCAGTTAAAAACAAGACAAGTCTTGACACTGTCAAAAGTCTTATCAACCTTAGGAAACTTCCATGTTATAAATAATTTTTTCTGGAAGATAGCTGTTACCCATTCTACTTGATTAATACAGAATCAAAAGACCATATTTTGGGGCACATTATTGTTTGAACAAGTTAATCTTTGCACAGGGACTATTTTATCTTTTAAATCCATGTTTTCCTGTGAGTCCTTTCCAAACACTGTCCTGGATATGCTTTTAGTCACAAGCAGCACCAGCTGGGAAGTGTGAACTACTCAAGGATTAGAATACCATTCGAGATGCTTGGAAGTCGAAGGACTAAGGTTATTAGTATATTGTTTCAGATTGGCTGAATAATGCTACTTGTTCAATGACATTAAATCAAAGTTCTTCAGTAAAAATATCTTAAAATTATACTGTATTTTATATTAGCATCTATACTCCCACTGTTCTGCCATTAACAAATTGTATTTCAAAACTTTTCATATATGTACATATGTATAAATTAACATATATAATCATTTGTGTAACATTTAGCCATATAATTCATATAACATGAAATAAAAAATTAAAGTACTTCATAAAGATTACTTTTTTGTTCTAAACTGTAAAATTATGATAGAAAATATTTTTTTGAGAATGATGACTTGAATGAAACCTTTCAATGATATTTATCACTTATAATAGTAAAATATCTTTTTTTTCATTTTCAAATTTATATTTGCTTATCTAAAATTTCAGCATGTGAGTTAAAACACAGTTTTAAAGCTATAAAATATTTCTCATGAACCCATTTTACAATAAACACACTTCACTTCTTGGATATATGGTAAAATATATAATCTTTTTTATGGATAATTTCTCACTGTTCTGCCTATTAAACTAAAAACTATAGATCAAAACAATATAATCAAATCTAAAGATAATGCTGAATCACTTATGTCAATCTAGATTCACTTAGCAAATTTGGCACAACATAATAATTTTGAAAAAAACTGAGTTTTAATAATGTATGGCAATATTTTTTTATTTACTCAATGTCATTTGGATGCTAAACTTGGGTAATGCATCATGTCAAGAGATATGAGTCTTATAGAAGGGATACTGGGGGTGGGAACAATGTGGGTAGATGGTCCAATGACATATGGTAAAGGGATATAGATGCACTGGTGATGTGAGTGGCATAGTGATATGTATCTGAGGAGATGTAAACTTACTCACCTAAATCACATACAGTGCTATAAACCAATGCTACCGCAATAATAAAAGTTAAAAAAAAAAACACAAAAAGTGATACCAGCCATCTATTTTTGGTGTTAATACAAATTTCATAATAATTTTGAATCAGTTATCTGGACTTCACAATAAACCAAGTGTTCATTCATTCACTTATTCAAAGATGTGCCAGACACTGTGCTAGGTACTAGCAATATATGCTAAGTAAATTAGGTACTCTCAAATGTGTGGTCTTAGAAGGAGGGATACATACAAATCACTCTAAAGAATATTTAATTATCACTTGAGATAAATATCCTCTAAGTATGTTTAACAAAGAACCATCACTCAATAAAGTCAGAAGAAGAGACCCATAAGAAAAATTGTTTGAGTTAAGATCTGAAAGATGAAATAAATTCAAAAAAGCAAAGTGTGTGAGAGAACGTGTGTGTGTGTTTCTGTGTGTGTGTGTTTGTGTTAGGAAGGGGGTTTTGTATGCAGAAGCATTTCTAACAGTGGAATTAGCATGTGCAAATGGCCTGTGGTTTAAAAAAAAAGAATGATAGAATACAGAAGGTTAACAGGGAGTAGCAGTGATAGATAAAGCAAAAGATATAAAAGAGGATATAATAGTTGCTTATATGCTATGTTAAGAATTGGTCTTATCTTAAAAACAATGGTAAGCTATTAAAAGCTGCTACGTAGGGAAGGAAAAATAATAATGTTATATGAGCATTTTGAAAACTCATATTGGAGGAGGTAGAGTTTATTTTTAGAAACTAATCAAAAGGCTGCCAAAGGATGCCAAATGATGTTAGCAAGATAATAATGTCCCAAAGTGAGTATCATAAAGAAGAAAAGTAAAGGGATTCACAAGATCCTTAAAATGTAAAATGTATAAAATTTGGTGATGGATTAAATAATTTGGGGGCATCAGGGGGCCTCCCCGGTGGCACAGCGGTTAAGCGCTGCGCTGTGGCGCTGTCAGCAGCGGCGACACGAGTTCAACACCCGGCCAGGGAGAATCTCACATGGTGCGGCAGACCTCTCCTGCCTCGCCCGCTGCTCCCTTCAGTAGTGTATTTCTGATCTGCCTGTTCTGCTCCCCACTCTGTCTCTGGTGAACCCTCTCGCCACCCCACGCCTCTGGCCTGTACCCCAGCTTGTATGTATAAATAAAAAATAAATCTTAAAAAAAATAATTTGGGGGCATCAGAGTGAGAGGTAGCAATCATAGCTAGATTTTTTGTTTTATTATTAAAAATTATTATTTTGGTTTTATTATTCAAAATTGTATGTACAAGAGGTAGGTATTAATCACCACATGATCCAGCAATTCTAATTCTGGATATATAGCCAAAGAAAACAAAATCACTCTCTGTATCCTCATATTATTTACAGCACTATTTATAATCTCCAAGACATAGAAACAACCTAAGTGTTCACTGATGGATGAATAAAGAAAATGTGAGATACAGAGACAATAGAATATTGTTCAGCCATAAAAAAGAAGGAAATTTGAACATTTGTGACACCATGAATGGATCCTGAGAGTTAAGTAAAATAAGTCAGAGAGAAAGAAAATTCTACATGATTTTACTTATGTAAGAACCATATAAACAAACTAATAGACATAGAGAGCAGGTTGGTGTTTGCTAGATGTAGAGGGTAAGCGGTGTAAAGAAATGGGTGAAGGTGGGGCCTCCCTGGTGGCGCAGCGGTTGAGCGCTGCGCTGTGGAGCTGTCGGCAGCTCGAGATGCGAGTTCGATGCCCAGCCGGGGAGAATCCCACATGGCAGGGCAGACCTCTCCTGCCTCGCCCGCTGCTCTCCTCAGCAATGTATTTCTGATCTGCCTGTTCTGCTCCCCGCTCTGTCTCTGGTGAACCCTCTCGCCACCCCGCGCCTCTGGCCTATACCCCAGCTTGTATAAATAAATAAATCTAAAAAAAAAAAAAATGGGTGAAGGTGGTTAAAGATACAAACTTACTGTTCTAAAATAAATTCATTCTGAGGATATACAGAGTGAATAAAATTAACGATACTGCATTTATTTGAAAGCTGGTAAGAGAGATCTTCAAAAGTTTTCATGACAAGAAAAAAATTATAACTAATGTGATAGATATTAATAACCATAATAAAGTAAACATTTCATAATATGTACATATATAAAAATACTACATACTTTAAGTTTATGCAATATAATATGTCAGTGGTATTTTAATAAACTGGGAGGGCAAAATCAAGTAGATATTGGAAACTGTGGACTCAGATATTCCTGCATGATATGGATGAAGGCAAAATGCATGACACAAAATTTAGATAAAGTGAGAGCTAAACATTCCAGCACAGCAAAATGACTAAAAAGCTTTAATTTTCTTTCTGTTCACCATTTATTTGTTGTTACTGATAAATTGATAATCTGAGAGTTGAAGATAATACCAGACATTATGCTATTTGTGTTATGTTTGAATCCTTACTTCCTTGAACAAACAAACCAAAAAGTATAAAGAATATAAGCAAACTTTCAATTAGGACAAATTACACTTTTGATAATTATTTTCTAAACTAAATCTGACTTTTCCATAGAAACCTTATTACAAGAACAAGGTTTCTGAGCCAAGATTTGATTCTCGCCATTTTATACAAATGATCAGAAATACCACACCTACACAAATATAAATAAACAAAACATAGGTATAGCATTTATTAAATTACATTTGGTAGGTGAAAAGTTAACCAAAAGTCATACTATATGCGTTAAGATACAGAAGCATGGTATGTAAAGTTCTTACATCATTTGAAGCAAATGTAATGTTGTAAAAATCTGAGTTGTGAAATTCAGAAAGGCTGAAAGCATTTCAGGAAGGCATTCGGGGTGCTCACAAAAACAAGAGTGAAGAGCAGTTAATAGTTCTTAGACTTAAGAATTACATTCTAATATTAGCAAGAGGTTAAAAAAAAAAAGAAAGACTCAAAGGATAGAGAGAGAAATTCTAGGAGGAAGGAATAACAAAGAAATTAACACAGAGATGGAAAAGATCATCACGGGCTGTGCAATTGGCAATTACATATCAAGTTGCAAGCTCTTGGGCTGCATTGGGCCTCAATTCATTTCGCCAGAAGTGAATGATGACTTATGTTAATTTGTGAGCTGCTGCTTACAACTGCTAATATGGATGTAAGAGTGAATTATTTTATGTCAAGTTGCTATAAATCAAATATGATAGATATTTGAATGAGAAAGCACCCCTCCATGGAAAATGCACCAATTACAACCGAACATTCTGATGAAATATTTAATTAGGTTGGCTGAGTTGTACTATTGACAATGGTCTCTCAAATCCACACACATTTCTTAAAATATTTATTTTTCATGGTGCCATAAAAAGTGACGCTAATGATATATGATGAGAAAGCACATGACAGAAAATAAGAACTAAACCCTAGTGAATGCATTTTGAAAGCTCATTGGGGTAAAATAATTTTATGCATATTCCTATAAACATTTATATCTGAGAAAAATGATAGTATAATGCCCTGCAGCTCCCTTTGAAAAAGAGTGGTGGAGATAATTGCTAGTATACACCAAATGAATTGTTTTGCTGATCAAAAAAATTTCCTGTTAGGATACGAAACGTAACATCTGCCTCTGATATAATGGACCAAAAATTGTTGCATATAGCATATTCTCATAAGGGCCACACTGCTGTTTTATTTATTCTTTCCAACTGTGAAGATAAACTACACTAAATACATGTGATATCTTGTCAGTTCAGGATAAGCATTTTTCCTCGGACAGATGGCTGGTGAGTGAAACACCTGGATCATCTCAGGGCCGCAAAATTATAATCATAGTGAATACATGATCTCAGGAACAAGTTCGCTTAGACTGAAAACATTCTCCTCAAGAATTTGCAGAGGCAATTGCCCCTCTTACTTTCCAGCTTGGCTGTAATCTAACTACCATCTCATTTGCCTTTAAAATCCATTACACTCCACATGACAGGTTTATATTCATAGATCACCCATCACAGATTTCTCACTCTTTGTCTGAAACCTTATTACTCAGAAACAAAACATTATGCTGTATATGGTATTTGCAATGGGGCATTCATCTTCAAACAGAGAAAAAAACTGCTATCCACAAGAACATTTTCTCTAATGTCACCAATTTTTTAAACTCACAATTAGCATGCTT
Organism: Scalopus aquaticus; assembly: GCA_004024925.1. Lineage (NCBI taxonomy): Eukaryota > Metazoa > Chordata > Mammalia > Eulipotyphla > Talpidae > Scalopus > Scalopus aquaticus. The sequence continues at coordinate 142,473 of PVIJ01000478.1, forward strand.
TCGATTTATCGTTCCCTAATAGTACGCTATTCATTTAGAAATTCACATTTCTAATTACATCATCTTCTGCCTCATTTGCAAATTCAACTGTATATTGCCTACGATTCTTTGACTATACTTCTTGGGACATTTAGTACAGGTTTGCTGAAAAGGTTTTATGGTCAGCAGGATAATCATACCTCTATAGCTGTGCCCCTTCCAGTAACTTCATTACACTATTGATGTTTCTTGAGTGTGTTTCTTTTATGATCTAAACTCTATTGTATGTACCTCGCAAGTAATACATCACTTAAAAGTCACAATAACCCCATGAGGTCAAAATTGTTATTCAATTCTACAGGATGAAATCCAGACTGGCTAAATAACATGCCCAAGGTCACATTTAGGATCTTTAGTTTTAGGCTCTACTCCAAGGTAGCAGACCCAGAATTGGAACACAAAGAGTGTTTCTACAGGTTACTGTTCTGGACCACACTTAAGTACTGCAACACTAACTTGACATGATTTATGATAAATTTCAAATCTTAGTTTTATATGAACTGGCCCTTCTTGAGGGAAGAATATACACTAAAACAAGAACATACACTATTTATCTTCAATAAATAATGTTGAAAAATTGGAACACAAAGGAATGAAACTGGGCTACTATCTCACACCATATACAAAAATCAACTTAAAATGAATCAAAGACTTGGATATAAGACCTGAAACCATAAAATCCATAGAAGAACACATAGGGAAAACTCTTCATAAAATAAGCTTCAAAGATATCTTTGGAGATTTATCCCCAGAAGCAAGGAAAAAAGAGAACATAAACAATTGGGACTACATCAAACTTAAAAGTGTCTGCACAATGAAAGAGATCATAACTAAAATGAAGAGACACCCTACGGAATGGGGTAAATATTTGTGCAACGTACATTTGACAAGGGACTGACATCAAAGCTCTATAAACAGTTCATGCAACTCAACAAAAATAAAACAAATAACCCGAAAAAAAAAAATGGGCAGAAGAGTTAAGCAGATACTTCTCCAAAGAAGACACATGAAAAAAAAGTTCATCACCACTTATCAGGGAGATGCAAATCAAAACCACAGTGAGCTACCACTTCATACCTGAGAGAATGGCCCATATCAAAAACATCAGAAACAGCAAGAGCTGATGAGATGTGGGGAAAAAAGGAACACTCTTACATTGTTGGTAGGAATGTATACTGGCCTGGCCCCTGTGGAAAGCAATTGTGGATATTTCTCAAAAGATTAAAACTGAATCTGCTGTATGACCTATCAGTTCCACTTCTAGGTATCTACCCAAAGAACGCAAAAACACTAATTTGAAAGGAATCTGCACTCCTACATTTATCGCAGCATTATTTATAGTAACCAAGATATGGAAGTAACCTAATTCCCTCAAAACAGATGAGTGAATCAAAAGGATATGACATATATACAATGGAATACTACTGAGTGATCAAAAAAGATAAACTCATGCCATTTTCAGCAACATAGATGGAGTTGAAAGTGATTATGCTAATTAAAATAAGCCAGAATGAGAAAGATAAATACTGGATGGTATCACTTACATGAAGAAAAGAGAGAAACCAAACAAATGAGCAAAGACAATTATTAAAATGAACCCTTGAAAGGTGACCATAGAGCTGAAGCATCCTGAGGGGGAGCAGGTATAAGAAGTAGGGAAGAGCACAATGGACTATGGTGGAGGACTATGGGGGCTTTGGTGGTAGGAGTGCTATGGTAACTAGACCTAAGGGGGGAAATCCTATATTGGGAAAATACTACAAGGATGTAAAGCAAAGTTACACTTCAATAAAAAATAAATAAATAAATTTGCCTTTCTTTTTTCAAATATTTGCTGTGTCCACATTAAATAGTTGCTGCTACAAATATATTCTTTTTGGCCAGAATGGTAAAAGTTTTAACTATATTATGTATGGTATACAACACATATTTATTTGTTTATATGTACATGTATATACACATATTTATGAAAGATTACCATGTAGCACACAAATTAAATAATACACAGTATTGTGAACATATGTAGTCCTCCTTATCAGTTGCTTTTAGAAACCTTTAAATAATTTCTATTCAAATCATACTGACTCTGAATAACACATACTTTTATTAATAATAATGCACATATGGTATCCACCCAGAATTTCAACTTATACTACACAGTTCTACATTCATTCACTAGAAACCTGCCTTTAATCCAATGCAGTAATTATATTTCATGACTGACAATTATCTCATAATGAAAAACAAGTCACAATTAATAAAAATCAAAACTAATACCTGCTACATTCATTTAATGATTTAATGAGCTAGGAGAGAGTTTTATGAAAAGACCTATAAAAGCAAGAGACTCAATTTCCAATTAGAATCAACATTCATGAGTCTTCATGCTCCTAAGAGTACAGAGAGATTTATTTAGTTCTTTCTTCACATTTCCCTCTACCAGTAAAGGGGCATTTACTTTCAAAGAAAATCATGGTTAATATATCTGTTCCTTCTACACAGTTTAGATTTATTTTTGTGAGATAACTAATATGCTATAAAAAATTACAGTGTAAAATAAAAAAAATGGCATCTGTACCACATTTTTATATCTAGCTAATAGTTGCAGGTCTACATGGAAAATTATGCTAACTTAAAATTAAAATAGTCCATAAATGAATAGAGGTACCATAGCAATAATAATAAACATTGACTAAATATTCATTGCAATCCAGGGATACTCTAAAGCTAAATATCTATGAATCAATTTTTATAATAACACTACGAAATCAGTACTATTGTGATTCCCTTTTTAATGATGAAGTAAGGCCAGAGTAGTTAAGTAATTTGTCTGAAGTCATACAGTAATTGCTCACAATGGCATTTGAACTCAAGGAATATGGCTCCAGAACTTTCTTCCATGACCACTATTTTAGATTTTGTTTTCATCTAGCCTACTTATAAACTTTAGTTTATTTCCATTTTTGCCCTGTGACATATGATCTTAAGAGCAAGCTGGTACCTACGATTTCTGGAAAAGTTTCCCTTACCATAAACTTCCCAGAGGTGCAAATGCTGGAACAAAGGGCATGCACATCAATCTCTGTCAAGTTTCCAGGTGAAAATGATACTCTGAACTCGTGTTTTAATTTGCATTTTTATTAGAGAGGTTGAGCATGTTTTCATTTAATGGTGTGTTACAACCAGTTTGCACAGGTTTTAGGCATCTCTTCCCAACTACACTTTCATGACATCGAGTTGGTAGCTTGAAAGTGACTTAAGTAGGAGTCTTTAAACCTTGGAAATGAGCATGTGATAGAAACCAGGGTTGATTTATTTTGTTTTGTTTTGGAGATAGTTAAAAGCCCATCTCTATACATAATGGCCATTTATGTTCTTTTTTTGAATATTTCATATACTTTTGCCCAAGTAAAATGTCTGTTGTGTTTGTTTGTTGCTTATTGATACATAAGTTGATTTCATCTAGGAAATTTTAAAAAGGAGAGAAACAATTTTTTTTCTAAATCTGGTAACTGTTATATGAAACTTTGACCACAGAACTTAGAAGTTCGTTCAGATGTGACATAAAATCTAAAGTGAAACAGTATCATGCTCAATTTAGAATATTCTAGAAATTTAAATTATTGGACACATTTATGTTAAAACAATACTGTAGGTCTGATTTTAGCACTTTTGGTGCCCAATATGCCTTTTAGAAATGCTACAATATAGCAGGTAGTAAAAGATCCATCTACTAGCAAAAATGACTTGTTACAAAAATCAAAGATGATTATGACTGAATTAACCAACATAAAACATCAGATTTGAACTTTATTTTTCAAACAAAACTTAATTTGAATTTTTAAAGGAGTTTCATTGCTATCATCAATTTTTATAAACCTCTGTATTTTTTACTTAAATGCATTGAAATACCATACCATGGATAAAAAAAAAAATGCTTGATTTTTAGTTAATTTATAAGAATAGAATGTACAAGATTCTTAAATTCCATTATACCAAAATGAAAGGTCATTCTTTTGGGACAAAGAAATTAAAATCCTTTCAAGAGAAAAATCCCTAAAACCAAATGACCATGAAATTCATTTACATGTAATTTTACTATTACTGGTCAAGAACAATCAGACAATAAGCCAATCTTCTCCAAAGATGTTTTTCACAGATTAACCATAGGTCTATACTTGTTCATTTTGGATTTCTGATTTAAGAACCTGACACCTTTGAAAAATGGCTTATTACTGCTCTTAGAATTTCCTGTTTCTATTCAGTGTGTTTTCAAAATCATTAAATCATATTTATGAAGTGACCATACGTGTCACTAGCAATCTGGATAACTTCTCTCCTGTCTTAGGTCATTAGCGGACTGAATATTTTGAAAAAACAAAATAAAACATTTTATTTGTCACTGAGTGAAAAATGGCCTGAATCAAGGGCATGGTTCTTGATGTGCTCTGCTATGGCTTGAGGTTAATTCCCTTTCCCATAACTTTGTCTCAATCTTGATCTTTTCCTGAAATGATCTGGCCCTCTTTTTTCCCACCAAAGTTTATCTTCACACCTTCCTAAACTCCCACTGAAGAGCCTATCTTCTTGATCATTTCAACAATTATTCATCTTTACCCCCTTCCATCCCTGATTACACCTCACAGTATAATATCCATATGAAGCTTTGAATTGGTTGGTTTTGTTATGTTAGTATAATTTAACTAACAAATTGTAAATTCCAGTAGGCAAAGATTATGTCATACGTGGTATATATAATTTTTATCTCCTATACCTAACCACCTCCCTAACACATTCAAGCACAAACCCTTCACATCTGTTTTATCATTTCAAAACACCTAGTAAAATGCTCATTAATACCTTAATAGATTGTATACAACTAAAGTAGATCAAGTTTGTTTCCTTGTTTTTGTCTGTTAGACCAATCATAATCTCACTGTAGTGAAAAATTTGTTTACAATTTTAGACAGGTTTGGAGTAAAAGCAAAAATATAGCACCTTATTTTTAAAGTTATCTTCAAAATCCAAAAAAAATTGTCACAAATGTCTCCAAAATAATTCTGCCTTAATTCAATACCAGGCCCAATAATTAGTTCATTCTGCTTTCTTAAATAGAGGTCAGGTTAATTTCATAGAGAAGGCTTTGTTTTCTTAATGTCTAGTTTCCACTGCAGATTCAGAACAAATAATCTAGTACCAACCTTCACCTATTTGCTGCTGTCTGCACACATACGTACACCCATCCATCCGATCACACATTTACTTGTTTTTCAAGGTCTTAAATGAAAAGTAGCCTCATGTAATTGAAGTACTAGAAGATTATAATTTTAACTGAGGGTTTTTTTTTTTTTGTTATTTAGAAATCATGGCCATTAAAATATAGATACCCCCAATGAGATGACATTGTTTTAACCTGCTAATACCTTACAAGTACCTCAGATCTTTCACAGTGTAAAAGCCAGCTCAGAATAACTCATAATGGCCAATTGTCACAAAGACAGGATGCTTAGGAAGATGATATCTTAAATAGGATCCAGAGTCTAAATTTTTGGGTAAGAAGGACCAGACTAGCTCTTTAGCTTGTGGATGAAAAACAAGGACAGAACTGGGAGGAAATTGACTAAAAGGAGACTTTGGTAATAAGAGAATCTGAATTTCAGTAAATTATCTTCTCAGTTAAAAAGTAGGTATTGGGAAAAGATAGTAGGAAAAAGAAGTTTAGTTTATAAACAATAAGCATATTTTGGTAAAGTTCTTTTTCGTACATATAAAGTGCATATTTCAATATTTTCTAAATGTCACATTGTTCTACAAATGCAAATAAATACATAAAAAATATCAAACAGTTGTCTAATGAATGTTTAAACAGTAAAGTTAATTATCTTACAACTTAAAGTAATTGGTATTTGATCAAAGCAGCTATCTTAGCATTGAATTCAAATGTTTGATTACAAGAAATGCATTCCTTTTGTCTGTCACCTTACTAAACCCAAGGCATTTTGAAATCAAATAGGTTTGAGTTCTCCATATAGATTTAAAAATTAAAATTAGATTAAATGAGAAACATAGGACTGGAAATCCCTCCAGAGGTCATTTAGTCCATTTCTGTTTCTGGCAAGCTTCACTTAAATGATTTCAAACATATGGCGAACTACCTTATGCCATCTTTGTTAAGCTGTCCTAGTTCTTGGCTGCCTGTATTAATGATGTATGTGTCTATAAACGGGTTTAGCCTTCCTGTCTGATTTAGCTAGTCAAGAGTATCAAATAATCCTCCATTCAGTAAGCTATGTATCAGTCAAAGTACATAAGTGTCCATTTGCCTTAGCTCATTTTTGGATTCACTTTCCTGATAGGTAGAGAGACAAAAACATTCAAACAAGTGTGAGTTGAAAAGACAACCAATAAATCAGGCTCTTCCTTAATCTGTCCAAATTGATCTTGACTCAATTTTAGGGAAATTTAACTCAAACTTCCCACACTGGAGCAAGAGAGTAACTCTTTTTCTATTTCTGTAGATTTTAAATAAGTCTCCTCTCCCCCCTGCAGTTTCTGTAGGCAAAATAAACTGAAACTTGAAAGAATAAAAGAGATCATAGTGAGCCAACAAAAAAATTATCAGGAAATCCAAGAAGAGATTTGTTCTATTTTTTTTCCCTAAATCAACACAACAGTTTTATTCAAAAGAACAATACTGACGTAGATGTAGAGCTAAATAACACATGTCAAAATATTTGTTATTTCTTTATAGTATAGTGGAATTTAAAAGGAATAAAAAGAGTTCCAAACCTGTCTCTGCCATTTCCTTTTTTACATTCCTGTGAAAACATGAAAAATTTTTGAATCTGTCTATTCTTCCTCTAAATAGTATTTCTTCCCTAAAATAAAATTTACATATAAAATTGTAAGACTTGTATCACTCTATTATTCTTTAGACTGAGATTAGATTTTAGGTATTGCTCAAAGGTTGAATTCTACAATTAAAGAACAGTTGGAATCTATTTGACTAAAGTTTAAAGATGATATAGACAAACATCAGCTAAGTGACACCATTTACACAGCAAGCACAGAATTACAATAGTGCATTAACATTGTATAAAACATGTGATTACTCTTGGTAATGTAGAAGCTGCTATTTGAAATATTGTATTACAATTACCACCAGAGTGTGAGATGATAATTTCTCCAATGAAAGATTTCAACCAGAATATAATTATTATTCTTTATGTGTGATCAATAAATACAACATGGGATCATGCACTAGCTTATATTCAAATTTCCAAAATAAATTTAACAGCTAGAATATTAATCTTCAACATCTTATTTAAAAAAAAAGATTTTAAAAAGTACAAAACTCAATCTGCTACTGTTTAGTAAAATTAGTGACATATGACTTCAAAGTAGAAGCAACATTTAAATGATTTCCACTTGAGATACTATCATGAGTTACTTTCAGAGGTAATAGTGTTGCAAAGGAGAGCAAGTAATAATGCAAAGGCAGACTTAGTCTCTGAGGCATAAGTGATCTTTAAAGTGAAACAGTAGAAGTAACATTATAAAATACAAATAATGTGACTGAGAGTTCTTAGTAGTCTGATACATAGCATTATATTCTCACTCATTTAAATCTAATTTTAGTACACTGGAGATTAAAATACCTATTTTCAATTTTATGATATATTTTGGTGATATACCTTGGCAACATCTCATAAACAAATCAAAGAAAAATGTTCAAATCTCAATTTACCACCTCCCCACTAGGTATCCCTGTCTCACTGAATAGAACCGCAACCACCTCAGGCCAGTGGTGAATGGCATCCATCCAAGTCAAACCCCAAATCCTACCACTCTCCTTTGTGAGGATCCCTCAGCTTGATATCTACCTCTCTTTCACTCTCTCTCTAACCATCTTCACAACTCTAAATTATGACCTTTACCCTGAACTAGGAAAGGTCAGCATGACACTGTCCCTTACAACTTTGTTCTTTTCTACTCAGTTCTCTGCAGTAAGAAGGCTTTCTGCAAATTGAAACACCAGGGTGCACTCTTTCACACAGATTTGTTGAAGGTTTTTCCATGGTGTTTTTGAGAAGTTCGTTTTTATCACAATGATAATTTTGCTTCTGCCTATCTCTAAATTTCATCTAGTGACACTTTTTTCCATGTTTAATACACCTGAATCTTTTTGTTTTCTTTTACCCAGAATCAGCTTTTCCCCTCTTTACCTAGATCCTTTAGCTCTCAGTGTAAGTGTTGTTCTTTTAGGTAACTGCTTTCCTTACTCCTCTGACCAGGTAAATACTATCTGATCCAGTTTCTCATACACTCACACTTGTATGTCTTCATTATTTATCTTCCCTATTAGAACATAAGTTACAAAAGGATAGAGGCTCAATCCTTGCCACTGTGTCTGACACATGGATTCTTATTAAATCCATGCCAAACAGTAAGTGAAAGCTGAACTTACAAACATACATATATTAAAAATAGTTTTACATATGCTTCCTAGTTTGTGGCTATTCTGATTATTTTATCATTATTTGAAATTATCGGATACTTCTAATTCACTATTCTATTGTGTCAATTGAGTAAAAATGGTTCTCATTTCTTACCCAATATTTAGATCTCTACTCTGTTATATCTCATGCTTATCTTCCCCATTCAAATTATTCCTAATATCACTTTATTTCAAGATTTTTCAACCTCTTTTACTTATTATCACAGATAAAAATTATGGAATATTCCTAAAACACCATTACTTTTTCTAATTCATCCTCCTTTCTTCTCATTCTTAGACAACTTGAAGTTTCTTCCTTGAGAGTAGCAAATACTCATAAGTTTCTTCAATGACTCAATTTATAAACAGGCTTTATTCCACAAAGCGCTTAGAGTAGTGCACTAAATATGTTACAGATGTATGTTATATACTACAAAAATATCAAGCAAATATCTGTGTCCTTTCATAATATGACTTGAAGAAAAAGTTTTGTCTTTCATCCTAAATATCTGAGTACTGTTAATTAAGGCACAAACTATTCATACTGATTTTAAAAAATAGACCAGATACAATTACAAGCCCTCATACTATCACTGCTAACACTTTAAAATCTGACCTTGATAGGTCAAAAAATTATCTTGACTAACCAAAAAAGGGTAAATCAATCATCCTTATTACTAGTAAAACTGTTTTAGATATAATATTATTCATCAGGTTGGACATGTCTCTGTAAGGTGACATTCAAAAGAATGTCTTCATAGTCTACATAGGTATAATAAAATATTCATTGGTATAACAACTTTCTAAGCAAGAGTTCTTAAATGTTCAGTCTTTTTAAATCATGGATAGCTTTGCCTTCTAAAAAAAGTCTTACTTGCTGAACTAGACTTTAAAAGTTCAAATATGTGATTATCTTTATTATCCAGAGTCAGAATTTTCATTGAAGATTCATTTAATGGTGCATCCGAGTTGGATAGGTGGCATCTATTAAGAACTGGGAAATTGGGGGGGGGGGGTTGGTACTTAAGTGTATTTAAGTTGAGTTAGTTTTTGAACATTATTTACACAGCTCTTTATAATGTACCTTGCAGCCCTTAGAGTCATGTCAACTAATTAAAATTTGGGTGCCAAAGCCTGAGAGAAGAAAGTCACTTGTCAATTTCACATATTAATGATGAAAACCTTTATCTTAAAAAAAGACATTTTAGAAAATTTAAGTATATCATATTGTTATCAAACATGGCATGGCCGTTCCATCAGCATGTATTGTTTTATGTATTAAGAAACCAAACCTGCCTCCCATTCATTCTGATTTTTCAAAATTGTATTAAAATGTATATAGGCTCAGGAACATAAAATTCCCAAACACATTTAATTAGGCTTATTTGGTTAAATATTAATTTCCTTAAATGTCATTGCCCTTCCTAAAGGATCATAATACCAATCATTACAGGACTAAAGACACTTAAAAAGTTTAAGTAAAAATATACCTCTGTAAAACAACTAAGGTATATATTTTTTTAACTAGTGTATGCAACTCCATAAAACAAAAGTTTAAAGAAGTCATTTTCAAACTAAAGACTATGTAAGAACTTTGTGGAGGGCTTATTATTACACAGATTGCTAAGTCTTACCCCGCTTAAGGACTATATAAATCTGCTTAAGAACTTGCATTTGTAACAATTTCCCAAACGATGCTGATCTTTTTGGTCTGGGAACCATACTTTAAGAACAACTGGTTTAGGGGCCTCCCAGGTGGCAGTGGCTCAGCAGATAAGTGCTGCATTGTGGAGCTTCAGGCAGGGAAGATTCCCACATGGCGCTGCAGACCTCTCCTGCCTCGCCCACTGCTCCCCTCAGCAGTGTATTTCCTCCCATCTGTCTGTTCTCCTCCCCACTCTGTCTCTGGTGAACCCTCTCGCCACACCCATGCCTCTGGTCTGTACCCCAACTTGTATGCATAAATAAATAAATCTTTAAAAAAAAATAAGAACAACTGGTTTAGGGAACCATCCTATTTTTTCTGTCACTTGAAATCAGTTTTTACTCTAAAGTATTGAGAAATGGAAAACTGACAACCTTTTTCTAGGTATGTGTGTTTTTTCACCTCCTTTTTCAACAATACTAATCCCTCCTAATATTCAGACTTTAAAATAGGACACACTAGTTGTGTGAGGGATTACTCCAAATTGAATGGGTATTTGTTACTCCTTCATATTGATTTAGACATTGGAGCAAATAACAATTTTCCTAACTATTTATTTCAGTTGTCTTTCAAACACTAAGCATGCTATCATTCCATGTATATGGAAATTGTATCTCAGTGTATTTTATGTAGTTTCCCATATATATTTTCCATTTTGTCACTATCTTTTTAAAAAAAATACTTGACAAAATCCAATGGACAAATGGTAAGAAATAGAGAAAAGAGTACAAATAGAACAATGATGCCTTTGGTGTCAAGCCTTTTCTTTTTTCTTTTTTTTTTTTTTAAAGATTTATTTTTTATTTATACATACAAGCTGGGGTACAGGCCAGAGGCATGGGGCGGCGAGAGGGTTCACCAAAGCCAGAGCGGGGAGCAGAACAGGCAGATCAGAAATACACTGCAGAGGGGAGCAGCGGGTGAGGCAGGAGAGGTCTGCCACACCATGTGGGACTCTCCCCGGCCAGGCGTCGAACTCGCATCACCGCTGCCGACAGCTCCACAGCGCAGCGCTTAACCGCTGCGCCACCGGAGAGGCCCAAGCCTTTTCTTATCTTTCATGATTTTACCATAGATGGAGTCCACATCTTAGAGAGGGATCACATTGAGATACTCAGGAGGTCTCCTAGGAGCCATATACTATAATCACTAGTAGAGCGGCTTTATTTGTATTCCCAGTAAGTCCACCTGATATTTTTCACAGTTACACAGTAGATGGATCAATAGTGTGATTTTATATCTATGGGGAGGAGGCGGACACCCTCTGATACTTCATATTTTTAAACAACTAAAGTTGTTTTGTATTCCCTAAACCATATCGATCCATGAGGCTAATGATAGTTTTACTAAAGCTCCCTTTTGTAAATTCTGTCACAGAGGAAACTTTGGAAAATTACAATTAACGGCAGGGAAAATGTTGGAAATCTATTTTACCATGTAACTTTACTGCCAACTCCTGCTATGTACAAAATAAAGCAAGATCCACATGTTTCCCCCCCCGGGTTTGTATATGGCTGGACTGTTGCACAGGCAATGAAGATGGCTTATATTTATAACTCCAGGGTGCTTTAACTCCCTCCCAACTAATTTGCCATCTTGTCCATTATGAGAATGAGCTGTAATGGCTGAATTGGCATTGTCCCCACTTTCCCATTTTAGCAGAAATTTTAAAAAGAGACTGTCAGTATATAGGCTCAAGTGGTACCATCTGCTTTTCCATTTGGGGAAATGCACATAAAAATCATGGTAGGTATTTAATTAGAAGTGGACTATCTGTTTCCCCAAATTTCTCTAACTTGACACCTGCTGGGTCACATACAGAATACAAATTAGAAGACAGAAAGTGACTCATAAGTCTAGTTGGAGAAATACTAAAATTAAACTGTTCATTGAGCATAATAAATCCATATTTTCCTATTAAATTAAACTATGAACAAATGTTTTCATTCATCTGACATGATGAGAACCCTCAGAAGGTTCTCTAGTTTTGAAGAAAGTAATCTAATTACTAACATATCAATTTAGATTTTTAGGTATTTCTAAAGTTACATAATAAAAAGTAATATTTAAAGTAAAATTTAAGAACTGTCATCAGTAATAGATGTCACACTTTTAATCTACCAATAACATCTCCTACTTATGTATGTACATATATGAGCAATTATTTATTTATAATATTAAAATATATGCCATTACTATTAAAACTTCAGTGGGCAGTAATGTTTATGGTAGACTTTCAAGGCTGTTGAGTGTGTAGTTTATCTAACTACCAGAGGTATTTTTGCCTTACAATTCTAGATCCACACCACTGTTTTGAATATGGTACAAATGTAATGCACATTTCAATAAAACAGTACTGCTGGGAATTAACAGGCTAATAAAAATGACTTTAAAGGTGTATTAAATTAGAATTTAAGATGTCTTTTGCATTTGCAGCATAAATGCTAATAAAAATATAAATCTGTTATTAACTTTTTATAGCCATGCAAAGTAATAAAACCTTAAAAATGTTAAAGATTTATCAACACATATAAGATGGACTATTCTGTCTATCTTATTGTATTAGAGAGTTTTTTAGGAGAAAGGTAAAGAAAAATAATATATATATATATAAATGCTATACATTTTTACAAAAATTATATATATATGTGTGCATATATATTCATATATACATGCAAACAAATGCATATATTCACACATACATGCCCATATGTATATTTACTTATTTCTGCAAATGATATTGCATTTTGGTCTACAAGGCAGACCAGGATTAAAATTTTCTATCATTTAAAAGACTGGAGCATTACTCTAGGAGATTCTGGTTCAGAAGCAATACTATGTAGCATGTCACTGTTTCCCTAATGTAACAGTATACCATTTGTATCAAATATATGCTGATAATATAAGCAGGCTTGTTCATTAGGATCATACAACTTGCTAAATGGTGCTAGACAATATACTAACCTATGCAGAATGTTCATAGTTTCAGTCATAATTGCACAGATCTAATTGTTACATGTGACTGGGAAATCAAAATTATGATCCTCTGAGACATTCAGCTCTGTTTCAGAATTAATGTAATAAGAAAAAATAATTGCTGGTATATCTGAAGGCATTTAAAGACTTCATATTCAGATTTTAAATGAAAAGTAATAATTCTCAAACAGAGTATCAAAAATACACTTCCATCTATTTAGTCTATGAAAAGAAATGTTTAGGGCTTTAGGGGCATAAAGATTAAATTATTAAGATGAAAAAGTAAATATTTATTTTGGACCTACAGAAGTTATATTTAACTGTTATGTACTTTTAAAAAAGCATTAAAATTTTAATTTAGGAAATCAAGTGCTGTTCACACACTATTTTGGAAGACTGAAAAATTATAGCACACTAAGTAGCAGTAAAGTCCAAGTAAATTTTTAAAATTTTATATAAAGCATAAAAGTATTTGGTTAAAATTATCATTAACTGAAACAAGTATGGTTTCTTTGTAGGTATTACCAGAGTCCTTATTCATCAGGATAAATTATAAATTTTATGGTATGACTTTTTCTTTTTCCTCCCTTGAAAAACACCAGCCTACCTAGTCTAAACAATAGTTACAATTTGTAATTTGTCTTGGACATCTAACAACTATTGAAGGTGTCATTTTCTAAGAAAAAAAAAATAAAGAAATAGTCTTATATTGAGGAAAAACTGACATAAAAATGGGTGCCCAATGGACTATGGTGGTGGATTATTGGTGTTTTGGTGGTGGGCACAGTATAGTAACATATCTAAATAGGTGAGAACTGATATTCCAAAACATATAGTTTTGTAAACCAGTGTTATGTCAATTAAAAATAATTATATTTAAAAATAAAATCAAATTAAAAAGTACAAAAACAGATTTCTTTTGTCTGTGTCCTATATTATCACAGGGGTACAACCTAAACTCAAACAACATTTGTGTCAATTCTACAAAGCTGGACAAATAAGATGAAAATACATTTAATTTTTAAGTTTCTGTTAATAGTTTGCCAAATGTCAACTATTAAAATTCCTACATTTTATTAAGCTTTAAATAAGGCTATTTTAATGTTACATAATTACATAAACTATATAGCTTTAAATAGATAATTGTACTTCTCATAAAATATGTAAATAGGTTCAAACTTCCCAGTTTAGGAAAAAAAAAATATAGAAGGGGCCATAGCAACAAACAAAAATTCACTGGGGCATAATTTTTGCTATGACACAAAAAATTCACAAACACATTAATTTCATAAACACTGTCTTTATAAACATAAATGACATACACGGCTCAATATACTCCATACCTCACATGTATAAATCATATTTATAAAAATATATATTTAGCAACTCATTAAGTTGCATGCTGTAAGTAATCAAGACAACATTAAATTGACCAGAACTAAGATGATACAAGATTGAATCAACTGGGATTCCCTCTAGTCACAGTGTTATTTACTTTATGCCACAACTGAGAAGTAGTAATAGCCTAGGAAGAAGAAAAGGTTTTTTCCTGACATGTGGTTCAATCACAGGAGCCAAATATGCACTCAAAAATAAAATTATTTTGAAAAAGGTCAATATCTGGAAAGAATGAAACAAGCAATTTTAATACAGCAATATGTAATAATTTGGCCTCAAACTTTAAATGGTGCAATATAATTTTACACTGTCTGAAAGGTAAGGAAAGAAGTAGGAATCTTGTAAAAGTGCTAATCCTCATATTACAGAACTCCCTTACTGACCTGGAGCATTAATTCAACTAATTCCTTTGATTATACAGTATATGAAATCATGTGGGTTTTTAAAAGCATTTGAAGGCTTCTGTTGTATGAAAACTCTAGAGTTTATAATTTACCATCTATGTCTGAACATAAAGATGGTTTCCCTTAAATGCACCTGAGAAAAGACCGAGTCCCCTTAATTTTTGAATCCTTACCAAGTTTATCATATTACTTGTTGTTTGTTCTCTTAAATATTTTATTTTGAACAACAAAAAACTTCTTATGGAAAACATTATCTTGAAACCACCTTTAAACAAATCTAGTTTTTCCATGGTCATGAAAATCACTGAACATTTTTTTAAATATATACTTTATTAAGATAACATTAGTTTACAATACTGTTTATGTTTTAGCAATAAAGGATCCCCACCATTTTAGTTATGTTACCTCTTCACCCCCACCTTTGGGTAATCACAGGTGCCCTAATTAATAATCATAAAAGCTAAATGAAGTGCTGTAGATGTACAAAGTACTTTATTTAGCAGTACTTTCTATATATCCGATAACGATAACAATCTCTTTTCCAAAATCTTTGAAGTCAGACATGTTTAGAATTTTAGACAAGGCCATTCAGTATGAGGTGCAGTCCCATATGCAATCACATTAATGATAAGAGTAAAGCATGAAAAGCCACAATAAGTGGATAAATAAGGAGTTAAAAGAGCCTGAAATCAGCTTACAAAGTATTTTTGCTCAATTAATTTTGGAACTAACTAAGAAAAAGCTGTTAGCTTTGAGAACTTCATGAATTTTGGAATCGTAGATAAATGATTGCAGACCTGGGTTTCTTCATTTAATCCTAACCATAGACCTGTGATAAAAGTAATATAATTACTATTTTATACACAAGGAAATTGAGATTTAACACTGACAAATATCTCACCCAAAACTTTATGGCTAATATAATAAACACAAAGCATTAATTTTAATGCAATCATTCTGTCTTAAGGGTCGAGAATTGGAAAATCGCCTATCACAAGCTTGGTAGTCTCACAGATGCCACTGTGCCTTTACTCCAAAATTTAGATTTTTTTACTTAAGACATTTCTCATTTTAAAAAGATGAATGAGAAGTTTATGTTTACTGAAATCCATGGAAGTATATAGCTAAGTATTATCTTCAAAAGATTTATAGAAGAACAATTTAAGGAGCATACTTCAAAAGTCTTACTTGTTTCTTTAAAGACTAACTTCAATTTTTTTTAATCGAGACAACATTGCTTTACAATGCTGTATATAATTCAGAGATGTTGCTA
The DNA here is from genome assembly GCA_004024925.1 of Scalopus aquaticus. Classification (NCBI taxonomy): domain Eukaryota; kingdom Metazoa; phylum Chordata; class Mammalia; order Eulipotyphla; family Talpidae; genus Scalopus; species Scalopus aquaticus. The sequence continues at coordinate 158,765 of PVIJ01000478.1, forward strand.
AACTTAACCCTAATAACAAAATTCTAATAAAGTAGAAAATATAAATGTGGTGTATAAACTTCATTTTTTTTAAATGTACACGTTGATGGCAGCTGCTCTCAGGATTCAAAGCATAAAACTGCTTAATAGAGAGGACATTTAATAAAACAATTCATTACAGTTGAGCAAACAACTCACAATAATACATGCATGTTATAATAATACAGCATAATTTATAGAAATACAGTTACAAGAATATGCAGTTGATAGAAAAAACATTCCCTTATTAAAATGAATAACTATCATAATATTACTGAGATTGAAAGACAATAATATTACCTTTTAGAAAATGTTTGATTTTTTAAACAACCAAATTTTTTTTCTATTGTGGAAAATATACATAACATAAAATTTACGATTTTAACAATTTTGGTATATGGTTCAGTGATATTAACTACATTCACATTGTTGTGAGACCATCTCTAGAAATTTTTCATCTTCCCAAATTAAAGTTCTCTATCCTTTAAACAATAACCCCCAATGTCCCTTCCTTCTCACCCCCTGGCAACTACTATTCTATTTTATGTCTCTGTTGCTACTCATAAAAATGCTACTCATAAAAATGGTTCATCTCTGTTGTATATGTGTCAAAATTTGATTCCTTTCTAATTTGTATAATGTTCCATTGTATCCATGTATCACATTTTGTTTACCAATTAATTTGTTGATGTTCATTTGGAAATGTTTCTGTTTAATTTTTTGAGGAATCACTAGACTGTTTTCCACAGTAGCAACACCAATTTATACTCTCAACAGAAATATACCAGGGTTCCAGTTTCCTCACATCCTCACCAATATGTGTTTGAAAATGTTTGAGCTTTTTAATTTCACATTATCTAGGGACCCCCAAACTATTTATACATATTAACTCATTATTGAGCACCACTGAGGATCTTATTTCTTAAAAGGTATTATTTTTTATTGAGGTGAAGTAATACAACACTGTATATGATTCAGAAGTATAAGTTCACACCTCTTCAGAAGTATGTTATCACATCAAATACACCACCAAGGCACCCATAGCCCTCCACTATTTTCCGTCTTCTTTCTCTTATATTTTTCTGTTCGTTGTTCTTATTACAGTGTCTATTATATTAAAGGAATAGTAGTAGCTACTTCAATTTGAATGAATTAATGAATTAACCATACTAGAGTATGCAGGGCTAAGTAATTTAGGGAATGTTGGGAAGTAATTTGGGAATGTTGATTCCCAAGACATAATTATTTAATAGGATTTGAAGTGGATATATAAAAATGTCGCTGTCACTAGTACTTAAGACTCTTGTTCTTATGGTTACAGAGGAAGAAAGAGTATCCAAACCAAAATTATTCAGGCTAGATGTCAGTACATACAGAGATAATCTTTCAAGGCCATGAAACATTATAGAGAGTTAACCTACCTTCTGCGATCAGCCTTATCTGAGTAAACAGCTAGCTATGTTTCACATTTGTTGGCTTCCTCAACAATACTCATGGAAATGACAAACAGAAACTTAACATTTTAAGGATGAGCAATTCATACTACCCAACTCACATTTCCCTAAACCAATAAATATGGAATATACCAGTGGTCTGTTTATGAAGTCTTCAGGGACAGTCAACAAGCCAACCAGAATTCACTGATATTTCCCTAATATGTCGTCACACCAGTGAAGTAAGAAGATCTTGACATCAATATATCCAAACAGCAATTTGTGTAGTTGAACTATTTGAAAACATGTAACAGATCAATGGAACTGAAGAATTTTTAGCAAATCAAGATGTTTCTGATGATCTAAGCTACTGGATTCTCCTTTTTTTTTTTAAAGATTTATTTATTTATGCATATAAGCTGGGGTACAGACCAGAGGTATGGGGTGGTGAGAGGGTTCACCAGAGACAGAATGGGGAGCAGAACAGGCAGATCAACGGAAATGCACTGCTGACGGGAGCAGCGGGCAAGGCGGGAGAGGTCTGCCGCACCATGTGGGAATCTCCCCTACCGGGTGTAGAACTAGCGTCACTGCTGCTGACAGCTCCACAGCACAGTGGTTAACTGCTGCGCCACCAGGGAGGCTCTGGATTCTCCTTCTTTAAAAGGCTATAATATGACAGGTGGTAATTGTAGAACATCGATTTCACCTAAGAAATCAGTGATGGTTTCAGTTTAACTAATGTCATCTTTTGAAAGACATAAAATAGGAAAGATCTATTTATGTCATTGCTCATGGAAAGATTAACTTACACAAATATACTCAATTGCAAACCAACAAATAACATCAAGAAACATAAAGGAAATGAAATGTGTAGACCAACAAGAAAACTTATGTGTGTAAACTGCTATTTCAATAATAAGCTTTATTATAGTTTTCCCTAGCATTTGGTTATAAATATATCTTTACAGAAATGTTTCATCTTTTTCTTCAGAAACTTTCTGTGAAATTTTTCAGAAAGCTAAATGGAAAAACTACTAAGACTACTGGTTATTTTTGTTTACAGTATTAATCTTTACGTATTTATTAAAGCTAGTATGTATTAAAGTTAGTAATAGCTGTATTAAAGTCAGTAATATTAGCTATATCATAATTATGAGGCTTAGATAAAATAATATTTATAAAAAAGTTTAGAATAGCAACAGGTTTAAAATTTGGCTAAATAAATATAACAGTAGTGCTAATGAAGCCAACTGGCTTGCAACTTTGTAATATTTGTTGTTAGAAAGAGTCTGTTGGAGCTAAAAATAAACAAAATTCAAAATTAATTATGAATTACTAATAGTCTCTTCTTAAAAGAGAATGCTACATTTTCTATGTACTGAAGTCCAAAAGGAAATATTTTTACTTAACACAATAGTATCACATGACTAATTAGCATTCCACATAACTATAATAAGAAACTGTTAAATATGATCTGTAACAGACTGCTTTTATAAACTAGAACTTAGGAATCAGTGACCGTATTTGTTTGTGAGTTTGAAAGTAGCACTGGTCAAATATATTTCCAGAAAGAGTTTGCATGAATGTCAACTCCTTTGAATTCAAGCTAGAACAAAACCCAACAAAATTCACATACACACAAACAACATTTATTTTTCTCAGAAGTAGTCAGTTAGGTATTGAGGAAGTTCATTTAAAATTTAATTCCCCAAGGATGTCTTCTTTTATAACTTACCCTGATATTTAATTACCCTGTATCTGTGGATTGTTTTCCCTCTTTCCTATGAACATATTAGCATGCAACCATAACTGTTAAATTACCTTTAAAAAAACACATAAAAATCAGTGGAGCATACTGTTTTCCTCCTTAAACTACATGAAATCTGCTCTAAATATATTAGAATATCTTAACAGTTTTCAGGAATGTTTATTTTAGCATTTTAGCCTCGATTCTAACACAACTTGGGCTGATTGAACCTGTTGAATCTGTGTTTCCCTGTATATTCTGCAATGTTGAAATAAGGTGTATCCAGTGTAGATTTTTTTTTGTTCTTGCAATCATTAATTTAAATATAAAATATGAGTCTTTATTGGCTAAACTTAGATTTTGCCCTCTAAAGTCCCTACTAATAATATTGTTTCGTTCAGAAGATAACTAAGTCAAAATATTTCCTTCATTAAAAAAGTATACTGGAATTACTGAAGCATAATTGCATTTTAAGATTTTAAGATTCTGCTAAAGGGAATTTGTTTTCTTATCAATCCTTATTTTATCTTCTCTGACATCATGGCTAGACCAACCACTAGTATCGCCTACATTTTTTGGCTTCCTCTCCAAAAGTTGTGACTTACTTATATTCTATAGTAGTGCCTCATGTGTGGAACTGTCACCTACACTATTTATTTGCAGTCTTATATTCTTATTATTGTCTTTTTAATTTTTAACACTTTAGAATCATCTGTAAATATATGACCAGTGACATTAATCAGACAAGTCACATTATTGATGTTATGTGCCGTATTTTCATTTTTTAGATACTTATTATCCATTATCTCAGTTGTCAAATATAGCCAAATACAAATCTCTAATAGAATAATGATTATGAACATAAAGCACTAAAACATTTCATTTTAACCTTGCATGTGGTAAGCAATCTATACTTTCAGATCTATTTTTTTCCTTTTCCTGTAAAATATGTTAGTAGCTGATTTTACCACAAAAAGAATTTCATCTTTGGAGCATGTTTCCCTCTAGACATTAAGGATCTTATTATCGCAAGACAAGTTATTGTTCACATTCATAATTGGAAGCTCACCTTTCAGTGAGGTAAAATGCTTTTAACTCCTTTTAATTATTTTTAAAATGTTTTCATGAATTATGATCATTTCTGTGTCTAAAGAAGATACATGTTTTTCTCATTCTGTTTGGCTATACATGGATGAATAATTGTTAATTTTAACCAATAACTCCCTCACATATCACTAATGTCTGCATGGAACTAAATGAGGTAAGAAGTATAATTACCAGTGAACTCTTTATGTAAAAATTTATTGTTAGAGATTGAATTTTTAAAAGGAAATAACTGGGAATAGCTAATATCTAGCAATATCTTGATATTGTTAGCTATTCAATGCTACATTAAATATAGGCTATTATTTGGGATAAGACTATTTACACATAATGCCATGAATAAATTATACATGACAAAACAGCACAGACTTCATAAAAGGACAGATTAAGGCTTACTACTCATCACATTTCTGATTTTGGACAAGCTATTTGAACTATATCAAATTTCTATAAAATAGATAGAATTGTACTTCCTTTTAATACAGGAGATCATCTACTTGAGTTTAGACTAGGACCTGTCTTATATTATTAAGAGCAAGTTCCTTTCCTTCAACCTGCATTCTTAAAAAAAAAAAAAAGTGAGTCTATGCATTGTTTTACATTTTTATGAAATTTAAAGATAAAAGATTAAATCTGACTTAAAAGTCATCACTTCTTTAAAGCTGATTTTTACAGCTTAATGTACATTAATATAAGTATAAATATAAAAAAAACACTACTTGTTCAACAGGTTTAACTATTTGCTTATTTCATTTCTATATAATCCTTTATATTAGGATTTATATCCCTTTTACTTGAAGAATATTTATGAAGCTTGAAAACAAAAAAGAGCTGATTAATGTCTGTCTTACAGATGTCAGGCATATTTCAGTCTTAGAGACTTTGTTTGCTTTTCCCTCCGCATGGATTGTGCATCTTCCCATACCTGATTGCAATAATTCCTTCTCTTGCTTTAGGTTTTTACTCAAAAGCCAGTGAAGTCTTTTCTAGTGAAGCTTTCCAAAATTTCAACCCATATGCTTCTCTCATTGGATTTTTCTGAGTGCATATTACATTACTATTACTTATTATATAACATGCTTACTTATAGTGGAGGGAGATTACACTAAAAAAGAAATCTTGATGAAGGAGAGACACATTTTTAAATACATAAAAATAACTAAGGCAAGAGCTTAGAATAGAATGTTAAGATAATATATTAAGATATATATTAAGATACTAAGATATATTAATATATTAAGATAAATATTTTAAGTATATCTATCCTTTTGTGTTGAAATCAAGTTATGGTTACTTCTGGGGAAGAGCAGTGATAGGGTACAAGCGAAAGAGCTACTTTCAAAGTGCTTGTATGTTAACTCATTTGGGAACATTCTTTACTAGGCAGAAATTAGTTACACACTTTTTACTCATCCACTTTCAGGAATGCAACAGAGACTAGAGGTTCTGAGAGTAGAAGCTAGTATTATAACTATTTAAATTAAAACTCTGACTTTCTCACTTATTTCAAGTATTATGGACACATTTTTTTGCCCCCACCCAAAAAAAATGACTGTATTTGGAGAAAGGATATATAATTTTTTTAGGAAAGTTAACTATGATTAAATGAGATAATATATTTCATTAATAATTAAGAAAATATATTTTAAAAATACAAGATACATGTATATAGTTATATCAATGGTAAATATTTAAATAAACATATGTCCACCTCCCCAGATTCTGGCAATATCAAGCATAGGCCATAAAGTAGAACAAAATTTCAATATATTGCCAGTGGTACTGGTGGAAGTCAATATTTATATAACTCCTTTGGAAAACTCTAAACTAGGGATGAACACATATGTACACTTGTATTAAATAATTCTACTCTGATATATAATCCCAACAGAAATGCTATATTTGTGCACCAAAAGGCAAGAGAAAAGGCAAGGTTCATTATTCTTCTTCTTGTCACAGTTAACAATAATAATCATTCCATGTGTAACAAAAGAGCAAATGATAAATAAATAATGGTATATTCATACAAATGATATATCCAGCAAGGAAAATTATTGAAATATTGATACTGAATCTCAAACCCATACTGCTGAGTGAATGAATTCAAAATAAAATAATACATACTTTATTAATCCATTTATATAAAATTAAAAAGCTAGTATATCTATCCTTTTGTGTTGAAATCAAGTTATAGTTACTTCTAGGGAAGAGTAGTGAGAGGGTACAAGCAAAAGAGCTACTTTCAAAATGACTGTAAGTTATGTTAACTCATTTGGGAAGATATGAGACTGTTACAGTTTTGTGCAAATTCATGAAGATATACATTTAGGTTTTGAACAATCTTCCATCTGTCAATGATACTTAAAATGAATTATCAAATTTACCTTAAATTATATCACATTATAAAGATTTCTGATTTGCAGTCAATATCCTTAGAAAAAGTCAATAAAAATACATACATTGAAAACACTTAGTGAGACGTGACAATGGTTAAAAAGCCTGAGAGGATTACTTTATCAAGGTTTAAAATTGCCATTTTTTCATCATATAAACTCACTATGTTGTATATTGTGCATCTTTTAGAAAATGTAGTATATAAAGTGAGTTATGATTACTTAAATTTTTAACAGAAGTTTGGTACATTTTACAGTATGGAATATATATATATATATATATATGGACTAATTTCCGATTCAGTTCAGGAAACATTAGTTTTTGTGTTTTTATAGCCATTTTCTACCTTGAAGGTTAAAAGGAAAAACAAGCCTTAGAAATATTACTTATCATCATGCCTTGAAATCACTAAGAAGGACAACACTTGTTATTTAAAAATAAATCCTCTGAAGGAAATCTTCATTAGCAAATTGATACAGGCACAGTTTGCATATATTATAATTAACAAATATTTAAAAGCCTTATGCTGGATTTTCACTTTTCCTTTGGCTATATGCCTACTTTTCTCAAATTGATTTATTAATGTCCAAGGTTGCCTTGCAGTTTTATCCTTTTAGCAATAATAGATGCAATATATCACAAAAACAAATTTTTAAGAGAACATCATTAGAGTGATGTAGCACTAGTAATAAACCCCTTCACACTTGGATGAACTTAAATCAGTTTCTCTTTATTGATTTTTGGTCATAACATAATTTTAAAGTTCAACTCAGTTAATAAAAAAAGATTTTCTCTGGTGTTATGGGCAAAATTCTTATGTTGTAAGTTTCCACTTCATTTGTGGAAGACTGTTACAGTTGTATCATGTATGGATCTTGGTAAGATATAGCAATGGGAATATTATTTTATGATAATCTTTATGTGTAATATCTTTTTCTCCCCTTTTATTTATATGAATCTTTCATCTCATCTTTATCACAATAGGATCCAGTGACTCCATAAGTGTACATTTATTTCCTATTGTCTCTGATTTGTGTATAGTATTTGTGCGCATGTGTGTGCGTAAGATATAAAAATTTAGTATTTATCAAATGAACAAAGATTCTGTTTAAATGATTCATTTCATGCATATTATGAGAAAACATTAACTCTTTACGAATAATGTGGTAATTTTCCTTACAATGCAGCTATTTCCTTTTTTTGAAAATGTTAATTTTATCTATTGCTTCATTAAGTTTTTATTTATTTTATTGTAGTAACACTGGTTTGTGATATAGAGGTACAGGATCTCCCCCTTCAGGTGTTGTTACTACACCACACCTACCACCAAAAACATCCATATATGTTATTTCTTTATGCAGAACTGTAAATCCTATATGGAGAGTGGGTTCATTGCTTATTTTTCAAGTCATCCATTAAACTAATCTAAAAATCAATTAACCTAATCTGTTTTTAACATAGACTCTTTAATCATAGACTCTTTGAAGGGTCTATCATTTCTTGGGAATTGATATCTTATCCATAATTAAGTAATTGAATGCATGTCTATAAGTTAAAATAGCTGTAAATAATCTCAAATGAGGATGGTAAAATTCTACTTATTTTTATACTTCCTGTGAAACTCTGTCCATCATTTATTCCCTACTGCAATTTACCGGATTACATATACTACCTGATTCCGTGTGTTCACTTAGCTATGGTCCACAGAATTTATAAAATTTTCAACTCTCTACCAGTAATTTCTGATCTTCAGTTTTTCACACAAGGAAATCAATCAGAATGCAAAAGAAGAAGGGTTCACACTATTTTATCTTGCATTCACTCTACATTTGAAAAACTAAATAATTCACAGATTTGCTTGCTTTGTTTTTAAACTTGTCCTCACATGTATGTGTCAGCACTCTGCAAATCAAAACATCTGGTTATATAACACTGAGCACATAGTAAAGAGAAAGCTAGCATCAGACAATTAGCAACCAATGGCTTGAGAAAACTTAAAGAACAGAAATTGTATTATTAGCTTAAATGACAGAATATTTATTTTCATGGACTCTGGGTTTTGACAGAAACACAAAGGGTATTTGCTCTATTCTGAAGCAGCCTCAAAAGGACAAGATCTAAATGTTTTTGTTATCCAGATATAATGGAACATTCTATGGCACTGACCAGAGTCAAAACACACAACACACACACGCACACACACACACAATCTCTCCAACATCTCCACCACTCATTAAAGCTTCTTGACATCTTTGCAAGTTCAGATGTTATCTGACCTTCAAAACTTAGTTTGAAAGCATCACTCGGTCAAATATTTACTGAGTCAGGTATACATAGGTAAATACAGGTAATATAACTCCCATATTAGGAATATAGAAGAAAATATAAGACACATAACTCCCTCCGCAAATAAAAGGATGATCTAATTTTTGAAGTAAATTTGGACATAATTAGTACAGTAATAATGGGATAATAAATCATGTCTATAAAAGATAAATAATATAAATCTAGGTAGCAATGGACAAGTATGAATTTGCAAAGGAAGAAGAGAACTATCTCATATGCAGAGTGATGTGCTGTTATGAGAACACATCAAGTACACTGAAGGTAGTTTAATGCAGCCATTAAAACATCGGCTTCAAAATCACAACAAACTAGTTTCAAATTAAATTTAAGATACTTCCTGCAGTGTTAAGCATAAATAATTTTATGCTTACAAAGTAATTTTATGCTAATAAATACTTAAGCCTCTGCATTAATCTATGAAGTAAGATTCTAGAATTTTGGTGAAGACTGAGTGAGATAACATGTCTAAAGATCCTAGACCTTAATAAATGTTAATATAGGGAGGTTTCATTTGCTTACTTATATCCTTAGACAGAATTTTAAACCCATAAACATCATGATTACAAAAAAAAAGTTAATGCATTTTTGGAATTTAACTAAGGAAGTTTTACTTACTTTTTTATTGAGGTAACATTAGTTTACAACAGTGCATGTGGTTTAGAGGTAGGATCATACCCCTCAGGTGTCTGTTACTACACTACAACCACCATTTGAGACACCCATAGTCTTCCCTGAATTGCTAATACTATCAGTTTGACTCTATGACATCATGTACCACAAGCATTAACAAAATTAGCATGAGAATACAATAATTGTTAGCTATGATCTCAGAGGCTGCATTGTGGATGACAGTTATTTTAGAAATATTTGTCTAATACCCATTTTAAGTTGCACATAATTATGGGACCTACTTTGAATTTTAACTGGTAGGAATTTCAGTTTTGTGTGGCTTTATAATAAAATCTAAATTACAAGTAACTTTTTTTTTTTTCCTATAGGGAAGGTCATCCAGGAACTTGCAGTATTTTAATACTTTATACTTCATGATATAGGTTTTGTTTTGTTTTTTTCCAGTTTTTCAGTTTTTTTTTTTTTTTTTTTTTTTTTTTTTTTTTTTTTTTTTTTTTTTTTTTTTTTTTTTTTTTTTTTTTTTTTTTTTTTTTTTTTTTTTTTTTTTTTAATCTCTTATTCCATTCTTCAAAGAGTAAAAACATTATCCTGGTCACAACACTATTTTTTATTTGTTTGTTTATTTACTTGTTCATCTTTAAGAACATCTAGATGGTAAGTCAATAAGAAAATAGAGGGCAAAGTCAGGCCAAGTTCCCATGAGATTTAAGCCTATGAGACAATATCTCGAATTAATAACATGTGAACCTGGAGTTAGTCAACCAGCTAATTGCCTTCAACAATGTGCACCATTAATCCAGATAGTGCCATTCCATTTTAGTTAAATATGGAATTTCACATTGGCAAGAGAGAGTTTACAGTACTCAAATCTCACTCAAGGCTGACTGATGTATTTTATAATATGCCAATGGCCCATGCTGCAATGCTAAAATTGTGGAATCTATCCTGGTAATCAAGGCTCTGTGTACCTCAAAAAGAAGAAAATCCACACAAATCTTTCAGTCTACATTAATATGTAGAATGAAATACTCAAAATTTTCCAACAGGGTTGTATTTACTATTTTTTAGTCCTAGCACATTTTGAAAGTTTGTCATGTTTTCTAGAACTTGTATTCTGGAATATGCATGCCACTTTTTTAACATAATTTTAAACATAATCCATTTACAATAAACACATGCATATACTCTCTGTGGAGTGGAGAAAATGCACAGTGAAATTCCTGATAAAATCCATTCATTTTAGTGATCTTAAAAATGATATAAAATTAATTATTTTCTGATTTTAAGGAACAAAGGAAGACTTCTTAGAATCAAAATGCCATATGGTGTCAGAGTTTAGTGAATATAGTTCAAACCCCCTTATGTTAAAATGAAAAAAAAAAAAAAGAGACTCAAAGAAATGATGACCTTAAACAATTGTTTTATGGTCGAGTTAAAACCATTTTTTATTTTGTCCTCTATACATTATCATACTTCTGAAAAGTACATGTACACAAAGTACAAATGGTAGAATAGGGCTTTCTTGAAGCCTTTTCATAGCAATCAATAAAGAAGTGACTTTGCTATCTCTGTATTTTAAGTCTGATGCACACATATATTGAACATATTGTTAAAACTTAGAAAGCATGTCAAAAATCTAAATTATGAAATCTTCAATATTTTTTAACAGATGCTTAAAAAAACAAGATTATTCCTTAAGCAACTCCCTCAAGTTATTCTGTGACTACAAATTGCTTTTTTGATCACCTCTTTCACTTGTTTTGGTAAAATTCACATAGCTATTTTTGAGGGAAAGAGTAACTATTTAAGTAAGTTACTCATATCACCTTTGCTGGTAGCATTTTTCTGCATTTGCTGAGCCTCCCTAGAAGCTAGAAAAAGTCATATGGGCAGTTATATCACGTATCTCCCATGTCTTGATCATTCATCCCTAACATTATGTATCCTTCACTGCTAACCTTATAAACAATAGTATATTTTGAGTATAGCCAAAAATATAGCATGAAACAGTCAAAAATAAAATAGATATCTGCACAAACCCTCTGGCTGGGTCAATGAAAAAAAGACTTTTATTATAAAGTGACAGTTTTAGAATTACAAAAATGGGCTTTTATTTTTGTGGAATATTTAATTTAGGAATGAAAAAAAATGTATATATTATTATCAACTTGTAAAAAAAAACGAGATTTTTCATAAGCATTGCCAGAGGTGAAGGAACATTCATTCCATGGTGAAAGAAGTAGAAAACCTATTTCAACTATTACAGTACCTTAAGGATAAAGAAACTGTTTTAATTTTGGATAATAAATCATTTTTGTAGCATTTCAAAGATCAAGAAACTTGCTTATCAAAATAGAATTTAGTCATCACAATGTAAAATCCTCAGGCAATCAGAACGGCAGTAAAATATTTTTCTTCTTTTATAACGGGATCAATATTTTTGAGTACATAAATATATGTAGTCCTTGAGTCCCTTTTATTGAGTACATTTCATATTTGCTACAAATTCTTCAATGTCACAGGTGACTGGAAGTCATAAATTTAATCTAAACACAAAACCACACCATCAAGTGGACAGCCATGCATACACACACACACACACACACACACACACACACACACACACAGAGTTTTGTATTCACCATTTTAAATATGCAACATCCTTTGTCCTTGTTGTAAAACAAGAAATGTGTTTTCCAGACTAAGAGTAAATTCAATAGGTAATTTAGTAGAAGATAATGAATGGAAATATGCTTTTCCCTAGACCTCCTGTTGCTGGAATAAAGCATACTAAGTGCTGTCTGAATTCCCTGGTGTATCTTTAGTTCTTAACTTATTTGAGAGAGCAACAAAGAATGTGTTGGTAATGATCAACCCCTTCTGCCAAAAGGTTTTTGTACATAATTTTTCCTCTCCCTGGAAAGTGCTTCCCTCCAGGTAAAATCCAATTAATGCTTTATTATCCTTCCATTTTCAAATAGTAACTTTTGTGGGTAAGTCTTCCTGATCTCTTTTATCAGGTTAGATGAATCAACTGTATAATCGATGCACTCCTATACTTACCCTATCACTATTGGTATGACTAATTAATATCTAACTCCCCACTATGATGTAAACTCCATGAGGACAAAGATAGTGGTTATTTTTGCCAAATTTGTGTTCCTGGTTTTTAGCAAAGGATGTAATACTAAAAAATATACAAGTACTTTGAAAAATATAAATGACCTAATGCCAGACTTTTTGTTCTCTGAAACCAAATTATAGTAGAATTCAACACTACTTCCCACTTACTAAGGTAAAAACAACTGTATCTCATGTTCTGATTGAACTAAGATCCAGAAAACAGGGTCATTTTGAGTGGTAGCCTCGAGTGTGAAAATATATACAATGGTGCATCAGAACAAAATTGGAGAATTGATAGAATCAAAAGGCATAGGTCTATAAAACAACCCAGATGCCAGCTGCTGGAATCAACACAAAAAGCATATGCTTAAGTGACTAGGGTGATTAGAAAGATTCAAATGAATATCTAACTTCAGTTGATATGCAAGGCATTCCTTTTGCTAATAAAGATATCTTAGGTTAAAGTTTACAAAAAAATGTTGCTTGCACTTTGCCAAATGCATAAAAAAATAAGATAACAGATACATATATATTTAAGGAATAGAAATCAGTTACTTAATAATGCAGCAACAGTCAGCTTTGGGAATACAGACAATTCAATGAGCCACAGAAAGATGCAAATGCTCTCCTTCTCATTTATGCCAAAGACACAAGGACACACTTGCTTTACACTTAATATTCACATTTAAAGGTGTTCTCCCTGCTACCATGAATATTCATTGAACAAAGAAAGTATAATAATCGATAGCTGTCAAAACAGAAAGAATAGGAAAAAGTAATAATCTGCTTTAAGAACTTATTGTCAAAATTTCCCATGAAAGTCCTTGTTTGCTTTGCCACACATTCCTGAAGAATGGTAGCAGTAAAAATTTCTTCTTGATTTTATCTTATTTGTCTCTATCTTGTACTTTTGTCCAGTTTCCCCTTCAAAGCAACTCTGTATATTTTTAAAATTCTTATGTTAGCTATTTACTCTCTCAGAAAGTTATTTTTAAATTATTGTTGCTTTGGTAGATTACACCTTTTTGATGTCCAATCTTTTAACATCAATTAACATTATCATAGTTTTAGTTCTTTATTTGCAACATTAGTGCCTGAACTTACAAAGTTAAAGCCAAGAAAATGGATCCCGAACTTCAATGAATCTTTTTCTTTGATTACTTTCCAACCAACCCAATGATCAACAGATGTTACACTAGTAGTAACATAAGCCATGTATAGTAAACTGTCAAATTTCTGGGAAACTCATTTAGAAGGATTCAAAAATCCTATAAAATGCTTATTTCTACATATAAAGATTATTCACCAACTACTATCAAAATTGTTTAGTGGAAGTCAGAAATGTTTGAGTTCTACAATTAAATACATGAATGCTATAATTATTTAAGTATAAATTCATTAAATGAAAAAAGCCAATTCAAGAACCATGACAAATTCCCTTTTCTCAATCTATATGAAGTACATTTTTCAAAGATACATAAAGTTGAAGTTAAATGGCTTAAGTCAAGCAAAGTCAAGAGTATTGTGACTTACATTTCCTATCTTGTAGTAAACAAGTAAAGGGCTTTTTATTTGGATCATGAGTTTGACACCTAGAAACAACTTGGGTGGGATCAACCGAGCTATGTAATATTAACTTAGGTGAGAGGTGAAGAAAATGAAGGCAAATTTTCTGTATAAATAAAAATGAAACCCAATTAACTTCTCTTGCCAGATGGGCAAAAATGGCAGAGGGGAGAACATTCTATATTTTTGCTTGTTATACCTTTCACCAAAAAAAGTGGGGTTATTAAATGTCTCTATGATACCAATAGCTTGACAAAAGATTTTAGTAAACAACCCTAACAGCTGAATGGAAGAAAATAAGTAAGCAACTTGGCAGGGAGGTAACATGCTAAAAAAAGGAAGAAGTAATGATTTTAGTGTTACTACTCACTCTGTACTAAAGGAAATTTGGATAAGATGCAAACATTTGGCTAAGATATAGCTTAAAATATACTGAAAATGAATAAACATTTTTTGAAATATTTTGAATTTGCATTTTTCATTTTAAGGATTTGGGTAATCTTGCCTTTGTTCTTTGCAATACTGAAAAAACTTCTAACTATCACACTAATCAATGTCAATCAAAAATTATTTTTTTCTGAATTACTTTTAAAATTAAATACCAAATTTATCATACTCCAATCCACATATATTTTAGGTGTCTTTTAGAAATTGTGAAACGTGTGCATCCCTTTTTTCCTCATAGGAATTGTACATACTGTATAATGTAAAATATTTTACAATCAACTATTTTACAGTTTTAATATTTGAAAAAAATAATGGTTTTATTAATAATTCTGAATATATATCAAATGAAAAATTTAACTAATTGAAATAATTTGTTACAATGTATTTAAGACTGTTAATGCTAAGTGTTTATAAAACTAATTTTGTGATAAATTTAAAAAATGAAAATACTTTCTCAGCATTTGGGAGGTAATTTTTTAATTGCTAGTATATGCATGAGACTGAAATAGGATATTTGACAATTAGAAATGATTAATTCTATCATCACTTTGCAAATACTGCATTTTTAGACAATAAGTTTGAATAACCTCATTTTGACAAACCAAATGCTACTGAAATTTTATCACATGAAATGAAAAATAGCCTATACAAATAATTAGGATTTACATAAGCCAAAATATTTAATATAGAGTCACATAAAAGTGTCTAAAAATTAATGCATATGCACTCCAAAAAATTAGGAATTTTACATTCAGTATTTTCCAATAGTATATTTTTCTATTTCTCTCACTACATCCTTATTTTTTTCTTTTTGGCTTCATAGGATTCCCTAACTTTCATGGCTCTTATGGAAGGCAGAATTCTATGACGGCCTCCAAGAGTACTGCCTCCACGGTGTAACCCCTTGAGTGTGCATGGGTTATATGAATATGATACAATTCTACTCTCAAAGTTGTCTTTTTTTTTTTTTTTTTGCACTTGTGAAGAGATTTTCCAGATGTAAGATCTCTAATCACTTAGCTTTGAGTTCCAAAAGGGAGATTATCTTGGGCGGACCTAACTTAGTTATGGTAGCTCTTTAAAAGAATAATTCAAAACAGAAAAGAGACTCTCCTGCTGGTTTGGAAAAAAGCAAATAGCCACATTGTTAAGTGGAATCTGCATGACTAGGACCTGAGAATTGCCTATATGTTTTGAGAACAACCCTAGGCGGATGGCCAGAAGAAATAGGAACCCTGGTCCTACTACTGAAAGGAGTTAACTTCCTCCAATACCATTAGTGAACTTGGAAAAGGACCTGGGTCAAAAGATGAGAACTAAGCACTGGCTTATTCTTTATTTCAGACTTTGAGACTTAGAGCAGAGAGCCTAGGCATTTTATGTCTATACTTCTAGCCCATAGAAACTGACATAATAAATGTATATTATTTTGAGTTATTAAGTATGCAGTAATTTGTTAAACAGCAATAGAAAATGAATATAGTCCCAGGATTTTATCTGGATCACAGGGATATTATTTTCTAAGGTTATAGATAGATAGATAGATAGATAGATAGATAGATAGATAGATAGATAGATATAGAGATATAGATAGATATAGAGATATAGATATAGATTTAGGAAATTTCATTTTTTATCTATTTCTAATCAATGAAAATCATTAATTGCTGATAAACATATTAGCTAAAGGACAGCTATTTCTTCACACTAGTCATTTACATTAGTCTATTGAAATATCTTTAGCAATGTATCATATTAGCCTATGTTCTGCAAAAGATAAGGTCATTTTTAGTGTCTACCTTTTATCTGAAGTGTTATCAGATTACTATGATATTCAAGGGGCAGGAACATGAGGAACACGATGGTCCATGGTAAAGGACGAAGGGTGGCTGTGGGGTGGTGATACACATCTAAGAAGCTGTGCGTCTATTCTCCAAAATCAAATACAGTGTTGTAAATCAACGTTACTTCAAGGTGAAAAGAAAGGAAAGAAAATGAATGGAATACCAAAAATGTTTAATTCAGAAAGCTCAAGCTTATAAGTATAGAGGTTGGAATTGCTATTAGAACTGACACTTGGGGAAATGATAGGAATCTAATGACCCCCTTTTAAACAGTTCTGGCACTTTCATTCATAAGACAAATACAAGTTCCCACATGAAAACTGAAAATAGCTACTAAGAATATAGTTCCTCAAAAGATTACAAGCAGCCATATGAAGTACAACATAGTTGTAGAATGAACGATCTATGGACTTGGAATTCTTGCTCAAAATGTAAAAAATAATGATTCCCACATACTTCTACACTGAAAAAGGAACATATGACAATCCCTTCTGTACCATGAGAGGTTAATTTCCCCTAAACAAAGCTCCCCTAAATACATTTCCATCTCAGTTCTCTCAGCTTGTGCACAATGACTAATCTGAACAGTAGTTTTATATATTAAGAACCAATTCCTTCAAAATGATAGTTTTACCTTACTCTTATCCTTATAATCAAAGGCCATTAATTGGGCATCCAGAGGCTGTAGAACACCATAAAGCAGAAATAAAGAAATAAATTATAACTTATCAGGTCTTTGGAAGATGTTATACAGGGGAAACTAGTTCCTTACTTTTAGTTGTAGGAAAACAAAATTATTTTTATCAACTTGGATTTTTGTGTGATTAAAACCTATGCACAAGGGGAGAGTTTAAATAAAACCCAATGGATTATTGTCCAGTAAAAAAAAAAAAAAAAAAGGAAGTCTTATGGGAACTTGCTCTGAATGTAAATCAATGAATACTCACAAAGCATAAATAATAATGAGTTTTATAGTGATGAGTGGGTAGGCTCTGGCATTGTACTGTCAGAGACAGAGAGAATTTGTGGCTTTCTGCCAATCAAGCTGAGCTTAAAGGGCATGCCGCAATGTTCTGATCATGTAACATAAATGAAAAGATTATACAAAAGAGAAACAGATAGCATTAACTTGTTTCCTTTATTCTATCAAACAATATAAAGCATTTCCTTCCACATTCACCTCTTTATGTGAATCTCTTTCTGTTGGTTTCTTAACATAGAACCAGAAATCCCCATCAGAACTTTTAAAAATCAGTTTTGGTAAATAATCAGATTTATTTAAACTGATGCAAGAAGCATAAACAATCTTTTTTTAAAAATTATGTTCAATGTTGGAAGACGACAGAAACTAATATCGGCAGAGGATTTCCAAACACTAAGCCTTCACTAAGGTGCTTTGAGCATTATTAAATGGTGAGACCACCTCAGAAAACTCATCTGTATATGCACATCTAGTTATGATATATTTTGAAATACAATATAATAAAAGAGAGGACATAATTTATAATTAAAATCACATATTTCCAACAGACTAATGAGCTTTCAAGATCTTCAATGGATACTTTAATTCACATATCCATTCAGCAAGAATATTTTTATGGGGCTACTGAATTCATAGCGCTGCCCAGAACTGTAATACTAGAAGGAGAGAGGCAGAAAACAGTATTTTAACTCTTAGAGCCTAGCATGTATATAGGATAGTAGATAAAGAAAATATAAACAACCCCCACCCACAATAAACTTAACCTAGGCACAAGTAAATGGTTTATAAGTATCTGTCACACCAGACATTGGGAGAAATAAAAATTTAGACAACCAATCATATGGTGATATATATGCAATGACAAATTGACACATACACAGAAACTTCAATTTTTTTTCTTTAAAGCTTAGAATTTTCTAGACATTAATTTTCAATGAATTGCATCAACTAAGTCAGAATGTATCTATAGGTGACACAGGTTAGCAAGTTTGTAATATTATCTTAACAGACCTAGACCTAGAATCTCTGGAACTGAACAATGCTAATAAATGTCCCCAAGGGGAAAGGGTAGAATGAGATTTCTGTGTTGCTTTAGAATTGGAGATATCAGTAGGAATTGATGAGAGAGACAGAGAGGGAGAGCCAGAGTGATATGAGACAGAGAGAGAGAGAGATAGAGAGAGAGAGAGAGAGAGAGAGAGAGAGAGAGAGAGAGAGAGAGAGAGAGAGAGAGAAGAATGAGAAGTGATATATGTGTGACACAAAGGTGACCAACGTACAGTGCTGCAATTACAGAACACATAGTCTATGAGGAAAACCTAATAATAATTGAGAAAATGTTAGTAGCAGGAAGCAGAAAATTCCCCTTACATACAATATAATTAGAGCAACTAACCCAGAAACAGGTGAATGAGAAACTCAGGACTCTTCAAATAAAAAATTCTGTCTTAGTGTAACTGGATGGATTAAATTTAGAGTTGAAAATGGATGGGAATCAAATGTGAGTGATAGGGAAGGAAGCCTTTGTAAAAGGAATTACATATTTAAAGGCACATAGTTAAATGAAATCAGGGCCTGTTCCATTTGGGACACTGTAGAAATGTGTGAGTGTGGGCAATAAGTGAACAGAGCCAAAAGAGCCAAAAATCAAGCTCAGTATTTGGATTTAATGGTGAAATGAAGGATTTGGATTTGGCTTTTACAGTGAAAAGAAGGATATCATAAAGATTTTGCCACAGTCAGGTTCAATTTAAAAAGCTCTCTGGCTCTCTCTCTCAGTAAGAGTTAAGACTCAGAGCAATAAGCTAGGCATAGGTTTGTTACAATTATATAGGTGATAAATAATGCGAGTCTAGATAATAATGAGTGATTCTGAATTGGAAAGGAAAGGAGAGGTGTAGTATATGATAAAGTAATATGGTGGGATTTAGTGTCTGATTCCATCTGAGGGTGAAAGAAAAAGAGTTGAAAATCACTACCATATGCCTGTTCATACCATTGGTTGGAGGGTAGTTCCATTAAAAAAAAAAATATGGGGTGTAGAGCAAGAGAAAAAATTATGGGAAAGAGGAAGATTATTATGCTTGGCGAAAGCCCAAACAAAATGTGACAGAAATGCATAGAATGAGCAGAATTCAGAACAGAAGTTACACATAAAAAGAAGTCTGCATATAGACTAGCTGCAAAATCAGTATTCTATCCAAAATAAAATGTTATTTCAGCTATATTAATTTTTTTCTAATGGATCTTACGTTCTAAAATACACAAAATTCAAACTCTAGCTTAATGCCTTTCAGAGGCAATGAATATAAAATATATTTTTTTTATATATTGCCAAACTCAATTTTGGACACCAACACACAAACTTTCACAGACATACCGTTTGCAGAATAATCACTATTTTTTTTTAAGATTTATTTTTTTATTTATACATACAAGCTGGGGTACGGGCCAGAGGCGTGGGGTGGCGAGAGGGTTCACCAGAGACAGAGTGGGGAGCAGAACAGGCAGATCAGAAATACACTGATGAGAGGAGCAGCGGGTGAGGCAGGAGAGGTCTGCCGCACCATGTGGGATTCTCCCCGGCTGGGCGTCGAACTCGCGTTGCCGCTGCTGACAGCTCCACAGGGCAGTGCTTAACCGCTGCGCCACCGGGGAGGCCCCAAAATAATCACTATTTTTAAATACTTTTTAAAAAGGAACATATAAATGAACATAGCTTTGAAACAAGCTCCCCTGTAAGACTATATTACAGAAATTCTGCTGAACACATTTTGCAAAACTTTTTTCTAATAATAATATGGATTATGCATACTCATTCAAGTTATCTTTATCTTTTTATCGCTTACCTATCAAAGCTGATGAATGATTACAAAAAAAATTTTCACTAAAAATAAACATAATATTTCAGAGTCAAAAAAAAGTCCACAAACAGGGTCACCTCAGCAGAGGGAGATTACACACTTACTATGGAAACTTTAAACTAGATTACACATAAAATTGATACTGTTAATTAATGACCAGAGTTTATTAACGTTCACTTAGAACTTCAACTCAAATAAAACTCCACAAAGACTATTAGACTCAAACCCAAGGAATAGATTTATTTCTGTCATCTTCATTGGAAGCACAATTAGGATATAGACACTATAAAGACTGGGAAATTTTACCAAAACACCTTATTTTAGTGATTTGTTCTTCTGAAGATAACTTCAGATTGGAAGTTTTGGAATCCTTTTTCATCTAGCTTTACAGAAAATCAGAGATATCTGAACATGACATTGTGGGTAGGTTTTGAAGGAATGATTTAACACTAAGAATCAAGGGGAAAAAATGTAGTCATTTCAATTAGATAAAACTCTCTCAGAAAAAAAGGTCTTTTCATTTTGATCTTCAACCAGTTCTAAGTCACTTGTCTGGACTCCTGATGGGTTAATAACTAGAGAGGCCTGGAACCTAAAAGAAGATCCTTTGCTTACGTCTTTCATTATTTCAGACTGAAATGGCAAAGTGCCTAGATAATATAGGTAGGTGCCAGAAGCAGCATTAAAAATTTGGCTCTTGTTAAATGTCTTCGAAGAAATCTGTTTTCATCAGGAAATGGCAATTATATGTATAATATGGCCTGCCAAGTTTTATTCTAGAGAAAATAAATAGCCCATTCTGTGAATATTTTCCTTATGTTTATTCACACTTCATACATATTAGTTCTCATAAAAGCATATGATAAAAATTAAGTAGCTAGAACCAAGGTCTATATATATTGTCGTCTAATCCTCCTTATAGTTTTTACTCCTCCTGTTACCAACACAACTAATCCCAGAACGCATTTATCTATTACAGGAAAAAAAATTTTTAATATGTGTGAAATCTCGCAGTCAATTGGGATAAAATTATTTTGGTTCACTTTTCTCTATTTTTTTCTCTTCATTATTAAAAAAAAATGTTCACTCTTCAATATCCCTTTTAAAATGAATTTAAGAAATAATTTGAATAATTTTAATAGCATATCATACAACTTTCAGCAAGAGTGGTATATTGCATCAGTTTGGGGCTGATATTGTTGCTGTTGTTAGTTTTGTCCCTTAGTGTTTACAAAACTCATGGAAATGTATTGTTTGAAGAACCCAAAATGTACTATTTCAGTCTCATGCAGAATATACACAAATGCTTATATTTCTGACAGGGTTATGTGGCAGTTACATGTTACAGTTTATATCAAAGTGCTTCATAGGGAGTAAATCACCATCTAAAATATTATCAAGATAGTTCTACCTCAATCAGGGTCCTAAAGCTAATTGTAAGGACAGTTTTCATTACCTTCACTTAACTATTCAGATATCATAAAGTTGCATGTTCCTAGGCAACTTGTTATTTTCAGGTATTCTGGCTGAGCTAAAACCCATTCAAAGTATTTCCTTGCAGAGAATCCTGTTTTTATTCATAATCTGAGGTTTTCTCTCCACTTGAAAACACAATTCAACTTATCAGGAGGTTTTTATAATGATAATGTGGTACATTCTATCAAACATAAAAAGGTAAGAAATAGAAAATTATTCTAATAAATAAATACTAATAAGAGTGAAAAATGAAAATGTTTTATCTGCAAGAATTTGAATCCTGAAGGGACTGAATAACAAGCTTCTCAGAGGAGGAAAATCAAGTTGAATAGAAAATATTTCTACACATTAAGAGGCAGAGTAATACAAAAAGAAGTGAAATGGGAAGCATAAGATCACATAACTAAAGGTTCTACATCCAAATTTTAGAGTAAAATGCCCATTTTGTTAGCTTGGTAACCATGGTCAGATGCATTAATCTTTCTTAACTGCTTATTTTGTATGTTGCATTGATGCTATTGGCAAATTAGACATGTCTTCTTTGATTTCCACTGGAGGTGGAATAAGAACAAATAAGAACAAGGCATGAACGATTGCTTTAAATTGAGATATAACAATTAAGAAACTGGCAATGGAGATTTAAATGCTTTTGTGAAATCATATATAAAAATGTAATTTTATACCCAGGGAATTACTAGCAATGAAATTTATTTCCAGATAATTAATAAAATTAAAATATTCAAACAGCATGGACAGAAAACCTTGTGATTGCATAATGTTATCAAATAATTGCAATACCTTTGAAGAAATTCTAAAATGTTTACTTTTCACTGCTTATGACAACTACACAGATTCTTATAACCTGTTAAAAAATAGATTCTAAGACTGACAGGAAAAGTCATGTATCTAACTTACTAATTATTTGACAAGAGGTTATCTCTCTTTTTCACAATCATTTTCAATGAGGAATTCACCACCTCTCAAGAAAGCCCATTTTATTTATCAGTCATTTATAATTAGCATAAATGCCTTCCTAATACTAGCAATTACATATTTTTTTCTATTCCTTCCATTTTCTGCCTTACATTTTAAAAATAAACATTTGCTTCCCTCTTATATGACAGCCTTTATATTTTTGAATTTCTTTTCTTCTCCCTAGATTTTCTCTCTCAGAGTAAAATAATTCATTTATTTAAGATCTTTCTTCTTATGACTTGATATTTATTAGGAGCTAACACCATCTCAGATATACTCTTTGGACAATCTCCTGTCACATCTCTTAAAATGTCAGAACCAGAGTCCGATAGAAGGTATCAAGAGCATAAGATCTGAAACCATAAAACTTCTAGAAGAAAACAGGGAAAATATTCTTTGAAAATAGCCTTGGCGATTATTTCTTATGTATGATGCCAAAAGAATAGGTAAAAAGCACAAGTATCAGTAAGTGGGACTATGTCAAACTGAAAGCATCTTCACAGCAAAAGAAATACTCAAAAATTAAAAGGCAAAGTATTTGTAAAATAGGTATGGTTATGGTTTAATAATCAAAAGAAATAGGAAACTCATAACAATAACACAAACACAAATAGTTTGATTTTTAAAAAATAGGCTAGACATTGGTCCTCCCTGGTGGCGCAACAGGTTAAGCGCTGTGCTGTGCAACTGTCAGCAGCTGTGGCGCAAGTTTGATGCCCAGCCAGGGAGATTCCCACACGGTGCAGCAAACCTCTCCTGCCTTGCCCGCTGTTCCCCTCAGCAGTGTATTTCCATCGATCTGCCTGTTCTGCTCCCTACTCTTGTCTCTGGTGAACCCTCTCACCACCCCACGCCTCTGGCCTGCACCCCAGCTTGTATTCATAAATAAACAAATATTAAAAAAAAATAGGCTAGACATTTCTCCAAAGAAAACACATATGGCCAACAAGAGTATGAAAAGGTGTTCAACATCACTCAATCAGGGAAATGCAAATCAAAAACCTTGTAAGTTATCACCTCATACCTGATAGGGTGGCTATGATCAAAAAAGAAGGAAGGAAGGAAGGAAGGAAGGAGGGAAGGAAGGAAGGGAAGAGGGAGGGAGGGAAGAAAGGAGGGAAGGGAAGCCAAGTGTTCCACTCAAGAATATGGAGGAAAAGAAACTTTTATATACAGTAGGTTGGGACAATATTGGTACAAACACTGAAGAACAGTATGGAAATTCATCAAAGAATTAAAAATAGAACCACTATCTGATCCAGCAATCCCTTTTATAGACATTTATCCAAAATAGTTGAAATCAGATATCAAAAAGATATTTGAAGTCTAACGTCCAATACAGCAATATTCACAAAAGCCAAGACAAGAAAGCAACCTAAGTGTTCATGGATGGATAGGTGAATAAACCAAATGTGATATAGACCTACAAAAGAATATCACTAAGCTTCAAAAAAAAAAAAAAAAAGGAAGGAAATCCTGCCATTTGAGACATGGATGAAGCTGGAAGACATTATGCTTTGAGGAAGAAGTCAAACACAAGAGGGTAAATACTACACCCCATCACTTACACAAGGAATCGTATCAGTCAAATTCACAGAAGCAGAGAGCAGAATAGTGGTTGTGGGGGTTAATGGGAAGTAGAAACTGGGAGGTATTACTTGGGGGGCAACAAAGTTTCAGTTAAACAAAAAGTCCTAGAGATCTATTAAGCTTTCTGAGCCTATATTTAATAATAATATATTCCATACATAAAAATTTGCTAAGAGGGTAGATATTATACGAACTATTCCTATCTCAGAGTAATACTAATAGTGATGATACATAAGAGGAAACTTTTGGAGGTGATGGATATGCTTATGGCAGATTGTAATGATGGCTTCAAGAATATATACTTATGTCACTTCATCCCACTGTATACATTAAATATTTATACTTTTATATCAATTATAACTTAATAAAGTGATTAATTTAAAAAGAATCAGAACTGAGGGATTGAGAAGGGGAGGAGGTAAGAGAGGGATGAGAACAGGGTGAGGAAAGAACAAAATGGACTATGGTGGAGGAGTACTTTGGTGGAGGGTATATAAGGAGTCTACACCACTCTGAAGGGTGAGATCCTATACTTCCAAGTTATTAACAAGGATGTAAAATCAATGGTACTATATAATATTTTACTTAAAAAAAGAATTGGTTAAACATTTCAAAGTAAATTTGAATAATCACTTATTTAAACACTAAGCTTTTCAAATGTTTATATTATACTGTGACATGTTATTATATAACATTATAAAATTTCAATCATTTACTGTACATACTCAAAAAAATACAACAGATTTTTTTAGCTGTATCTTTTCTTACAATTGTGCATAAATGGATGTCACCAAAATGATCTTAAAGATATGTGTGTGAATGCTTCCAACATTTCACTAACTTATACACATTGTATCAGGAAACATCTAACCGATTATATCCATACTATCTAATTGCACCGGATTATTAATATCAGTCATTGTCTTAGAAATTGATAATAGGGGTCTCCCTCGTAGGGTAGTGGTTGCACACTGCAGTGTGGAGATGTTGGCAGCATCATGACATGAGTTTGATGCCTGGCAGGGGTTTCCCACGTTGCGCAGCAGACCTCTCCTGCCTTGCCCGCTTCTCCCCACAGCAGTGTATTTCCATCTATCTGCCTGTTCTGCTCCCCGCTCTGTCTCTGGTGAACCATCTTGCTGCCCCACGCCTCTGGCCTGTACTACAGCTTATATGCACAGATAAATAAATCTTAATAAAGAAAAGAAACTGATAATAAAACTGTCTCTATCCACAGTGAAATGCAATAAATTCCAGTGTAAATTCTGTTGTTTTCCCCATCACTGGTGTGATTGGGATGTTTTCCCTTGGTGACTTTGTTTTTATAGAAGATTTTCAATATTTACAAAAATACCTTCTAGGTATTTGACATATCGCCTATACAAACCAGTAAAGTAATTGTATTGCATTGGCAAAATTACATAATATTTCTGTTTTCCATTTGAATCACCACAAAAAAATGTGTTTATGCCCTGGAACAAAGTCATAATACTTCTTCATGTTTTATTTGAATGTGTATATGTGTTTGCATGCATAGTTTGTAAATAAGCTAAAAACATTAGTGAAAATAAGATAATGATATTGTATAAGTAATAAAAATTTGATCGATACGAATGTCAACAACAAATAGAGTTTGTAATTCTGTGACTGAATAGAAAAAATAAATAACAGAAGATGATTACACTGGTCAACAGTGAGATTGTTACTGACTTAAAAAGGCCCTAATCTGTGGTATCTTGGTGTGCTGAACATGAAAATAGCCCTGAATTTTTTTATTTAGCTCTCGTTTTGAAGATATTTCATATAATTCATTTTACATGTGTCACCATGTAAATTTATCCAGTAGGACTGCAACAACATCCTAAATCAGCCTAGAATGATGTAATATTGTATCACATTGCATAATACCATCATGCACACATCATCCAGAGTTGATTGCATCATTTTCTGATGCAGTGCAATACTACTGCGAGGCGGCTGCCTAAGGAAGCTGACGTCAGCAGTGCACTATAGAAAGCCCTGTTGGAATTGGTTGAGCACTGAAAATATTTCAGACTTTGTGCAAGATCGTTGAAGCTACTGTTCCATAGAACTGTTGTTATTTTATCCATTTGGACACAATACAGAACAGTAATGCCTCGAAAGTGTGTTAATAGCGTCGACAATTTCTGCTCTATTTGTGGGGAAGTGACATTTGCCAACCAGAAGAAAAGTATCACTTCTCAAGAGAAGAAGGCTTATCATCTTGACTTCGGATGCAAGTTTGGTGACCAAGACAAGCCTTGGGCCCTGCATACATGATGTGCTACATGTACAACACAGCTTTTACAGTGGTTCAATGGCAAAAGACCATCAATGCTGTTTGCGGTCCCCATGGTGTGGAGAGAGCCAAACAACCACATAAAAGACTGTTACTCCTGCTTGGTTCCTCCTCTTTCCAGTGGAATAATGAAGCAAAAGAAGTCAAGAATAGTCTACTCAAACATTCCGTCTGCATTGAGACCAGTTCCACATGTTGAGGGACTTCCTATTCCAGAACCTCCAGCAGAATATTCTCTTGATTCATCTGATGAGGACAAGGGTGAGCTGACCTGTTCTTCTCCTGTTCCATCAGCATGCAGTGATCCAGTTTTTCACTGTGGTGCACCATCAACCCCACACAGACTAACACAGAAAGACCTAAATGACCTGGTTTGTGATTTGGACTTATCCAAGAACAAGGCAGAATCATTAGGATCAAGAATCCAACAATGGAAATCTTGTAGAAGATGTCACGATTACTTTCTATTGAAAGCGCCACCAGCAGTTGAAGCCTTTCTTCAGAAAGGACAGTACTCTGGTACTTAAAGCAGCTACTGAATTCCATTGAGTATAACAAGTACAGCTGGCACGTCTGTGGTGATTTGAAGCTAGTTGTCCTTTGAATGGGACTGCAGCAGGGATAAAATATATGTGTTTCTTATGTGAGTGGGATAGCCAAGCAAGTAAACTGCACTACTTGCAGAAGGAATGGACTCACAGACAAAATGTAGCAGTTGGACAGAAGAATATCCAACACCCAGCTCTGGTTGAGGCTCACAAAATCCTGCTACCACCCCTTCACATAAAACTAGGTTTGATGAAGAATTTCGTGAAAGCCATGGACCGGATACCTGCATGAAAAATTTCCTCCACTCAGTGAAGCAAAGATTAAAGAGGGAGTTTTTGTGGGTCCTCAGATTTGAGAGTTCTTTAAAGATAATTGGTTCAACAACTTGCTGCAAGCATGGCATGCTTTTCGCCTAGTGTCTACAAACTTTCTTGGGAATGTCAGGGCAGAAAACTACAAGGAACTAGTAGAAGACATGCTGATGCAGTATCAGAAACTTGGCTGCAATATGTCTCTACAGATCCACTTCCTTCATTCCTGTCTGGATTTCTTCCCTGAAAACTGTGGTATGTTTAGGGATGAACATGAAGAATGTTTTCATCGAGATATTGAATCAATGGAAAAAAGATACCCGGGAAAATGGTCCTGACTACTGCTGGACACTCCCCAGAGATGCTCCTGAACAGCTGTACAAGAGACAAGCAAAGAAATCTAAGAAGTCTATGGCTTGATTTTTTACAGATATTAACCATAGGCCTATTACTATTGGCATGCATTTCATGATGTAAACATCAGTTTATTGCAGATTACAAAAAAAACTAGAGCCAAAATTCGAATTTGACTGTCACATTCGTGTTGAGCACATACAAATTTATAGGAAATGACTAATTTTATTTCAACAACATGACTTTTTAAAAAATTTGTTAACCAGTGTTATTTAACCATGAACACTTTATACCAAGAAATTTTATATGCTATAGGTTAAAATGTAAATTATCATCATCATACTGATTTTAAATTTGCAAAGTAAATAAACTTTGATGATTGGCCCAAAACATTAAAACTGTACATATCTTATCTACATCAAATTCAAAGCAGATGCATTTTCCAACTGCAGTAAGTAAAAATAATTTTAAAATGGAAAGAACTTAAAAAATATAATGTCTTCAACATTTTATTGATGTGATCAAATAACTGAGTTCCAAACCATATGAAAAGAACTTAGGAGTCATAACGTATGATTATCATGATGATAATGATTATGATGATAAACATGATGTCTCATTTCATTGCAAGAACGTAGCCTGCCCATAAATCAATCAACTCAATTATCCAATAAGCTTGTTCTTATTATCAGGAATTCTAGTGGGAAGATAATGTTAAGGAGGGTAAAGTAAATGAGCATGTATTTATAAGCTTTCTAATTTAAAAGAACAGATAATCTCCCTGTTTAAAGTATCACTGTAATTTTTAAAAATATATTACATTGAGCTTTCAAGGTGTAAATTTTAATGAAAGCTAGTATTGCATTTTTTCTTATTATCATTTAAACTGTGGCACTAAAATTTGGAAACCATGCAGTGTGTTACTCCAAGACAAATCTCACCTAAGAGGATATGGCAGCCTTCCACAGTGCGGTCTGATTGCATTAGACTGAGTACGGCGAAAGAAAGAAATATTTTGACAGGGGAGATTGCACTTGAACATATCAAAGTGTCAGTTCAGATATGTGACATCTGAAAAGCACCCTCCCTTTTTCCCAGTTGCATGAAATTTGCCACCTCTCATTGTCTCTTCCAGATGGTGTGCTGAGTTCTCTTCAGCTTTATTCCTAGAGAGGTCGGGCCAACATCAATCTGTTAAGCCATTTTCTGGAAATATTAATGTAGTTTATTTATCAATGCCAATTAATCAATGGTACAGAATGGGTACTTCCTTAGCAGCTAATGTTTTTATTTTTTTAAATATAAAAAAAAATAAACAAGAGAAGTGACCAGATTGACAAGCCATGCATCTGGCAGACCATGGTCACTTAAGGAGACATTCAATTGATGTAAAGGTGAAAATGTTTATTTCAAAATACAACTCTGAAGCCATATTTGGGTATAATGGTTTCTAGCAGGAGAGTGAGGAAATTGTGTAAAATAAGAGAGATTTAAAATTTTGTCAAAGTCTTTTAATGGTCTTTTGTCATTATAAAAGGGAGAAAAAATACACTTGTGATGCCCAACTCCTACATCCACCACAGCTATACTTTATGACTGGGAGGTCTGATTTAGAATAAATACACTGCAAAACAGGATTTGCCTGGTAAAATCTTGATAATGGAAACAAAATGCCCTGATACTGAAAACACCCATATATTCATAAACAATTATATCTCCACATTTTGTTTTGAAAAAATAAAAAGAAAAATGATAACTGGAATATAAATTAAAAGCTTGATAGAGTTTAAATTGTATGTGTCAGAGTCAATTCACAGGATGAGCTAGAGGATATCAGGTTTCTTAAATCTACCCATAATGAACCTATTTCTAAGATTATTAATTTTTCAAGCACTCTGGAATCACGAGTAGTCACTTTGTGAATGTCAGTTTTGGTAAGTGATAACTAAATCATTTATCTCTGGACTTTAGAATTAAGGCAAAAGTCTTAAAGATATCAAATAATGCCAGGAACTAGGGAATAAACTAAGAGCTATAGAATCAAACAATCCAGAGACAAACAGAAGAAAAAATTGCATCACATTCTAGAAGTTTATGAGTTATGTGGAAGAGAATTAAATCATAAAATTCCTGTTTTTTCCATTGTATATTAACCTCACAAACTCACCTTTTTTTAATTAGCTTCCAAAGACAACCTACAAAAGATCTCAGTCAGAATGTGGTGCATTTTACTACAGAATTTGGCACAGAAGGAAATTCAGACATCATGTCTGAAACATTCTGAAAAGACCTTCAACTGTGGTATTTTCTTTGAAAACTCCAAAATGCAAAATTTAAGATAAAAAATTTACTATAAAGATAAAATTGGAGGAAAGGGCATTGAGGAAATAATTTGTGCTCTACAGCAACAACACATCCTAACCTGCTTCTATTTTCAAGCTCTGAACACAAAGAGACAGGACAAGGAATCTAGCAATCCTATTTCACCTTAATCTTTTATTTAACCCTGTAATTTCTCTTTTCCAAACTGTTTCACTTCCCAATGTCAGAGCAAGTGTCTTTTCAAATTTTCTCTTTTCTATAACCTCCAAAACCTTTCCGATTATCATAATGTCCTTTTATTTGTCTTCCTGTTTCCTATACCATGTTTACTCTTAGTCATCTGAATACTGCTTAATCATTCGCAAGCTTGCACATGTGATTACTTCAACTAAGTAACTGTTCCCTGTCTCTCTCCTCTGTATTATAATAATTACATTTGTGATACAACTATGTGATACATGAACTTTATGTTATACTTCACATTATAATAATCCATGTTCTAGTCAGCATTAAGTAAACACATACTGTCAGTCACTTATTCTAATGAGTTCTCTACATGTGTTTTCTCATTCATTTCTCACAATGAGAGTTGGGTCATTATTTTCTGCCATTTATAGATGTTCAGGAACTTGCCTAGGCTTATGCAATAAATGCTGGAGCCAGGAATTGAACTGAGGCCATTTGACTCCAGGGCCATCACAGAACCCACACTACACTGCCAGAAAAGTCTCACCAAAACTGACATCTTTCATACATTTAAAAATGATCTAAGCAAAGCAAAAACAAACTAGGAGATGAGCAGAGAGCTTTGGAATTCAATTCTAAGTCTTAGGCAAGAAACTATAAAGTTTACAAACTGGGACAGTGTCTGTACTGTCAGCTAAAGTGTTGACAATTTAAAGAACTAAGTAACATTCGGAACAATGTTTTACCTTTTTAAAGAAAATTCACAACATAGAGGAAATCCTTAAATTTGGCATGTTAAATTATCAAATAACTTGTTCTTCTGTACTTTTTGCATTAACACTCCTTATTAATTTCATAGTCTAAAATTATACTTTCTTATCAGATGACAAACCAGCATTTGAAACTTTTATATGAAGTTTCTAACTGCCAACCAATAGTTCAATTTGGGGAGTTAAAAATATTTATATATACAATAATGTTTCAGTTATTTGAACATTATCATTTCTGCTTTATAACAAACGAAAACTTGATATGAAGAGCTAAGTTTACAAATCTAAAATTTACAGAGGGCGTCAAAGATGAAAATTATTTGGGTAGTTGAAAGAAGCAAAATTATAGCCATGACCAAACAAACAGCAACTCCAACATAGAAGGGACAAAAGGGAACTGAAAGAACATGAAGACATTATAGAAAAGCATCAAAATGCTGTCAAAGATGAAATGTTATCAGGGACTTAAAAATATTTATTAGATATTGAGGGGAAAAAACAGTTTATATATGTAATTGCTAATTTCAGTTTTTGTGCCTTGATAAAAGGGAAATTATTGCAGTGCAGAAAAATCATAAACTGGCTTGTGTTGACTCTCTTTTACTTTTGGTATAGAATTCGTCAAGTGACCTGACTTCTTTGAAACTCAGTTTCTTATTCTATTTTCCTTCCTTACTGCCTGATGAGATTCTTCTGATGATAAAAAGTAAAAGATACATAAATTATAAAACATCTACATATGCATACTAATATATTGAACACATTTTAATGACCTTAATGTTATGAGCATTGCCACCCTCATGTTATACAACACATTCACTAAGAACTCCAAAGTCCATAAATTATTTAAATAAAAGTATGATTTAAAAAACAACAGGATAGCTTTTAATAATATTTTACTGTTAGAAAGCAAATGCAGGCTTCTTACACAAAATTTGAAAAGTAAGGAGAAAGATTTTTAAAAGCCTTTTACAAGTCATATCACTAGTATTATGCCAGTGTATCTCCTCTGAGATGTGATTTTGGTGTGACTGTATATATGCCTAAAATTTTGTAAGTTTGTTTATTTTATTGAACTTATAAATTGTCATCTTACATCCTCTTTATATTATAAAATTAACATTCCCCTTACTTTTGAATAGTTTTCAAATATTTCAAATTATTGCATAGATGCTATCCCATTATAACTTATAAATTAATAACTCAAAAATCATAAGTAGTCCTCCACAATTCTGTCTCAGTATTACTGAAAAAAAAATGCTGGAATGTTTCACTAACAACTTCAGTAAACATAAAGTCCATCTATGTTATAACATTTTATAATATACAATATAGGAAAACAATAATCAAAAAATAAAAACTTGTCTAGGTATTAAAAGAAAACTCAGGCAACTTTACCTCGTATTAATATTTCTATTTTCTTTCTCGTGATTTTTACCTTTGATTTAAACTAGGTTAACTTCTATTCCTTCCACCTACATAAAACTTAAAATTCAAGAAACTTAAGTTGTAAAAGGTGAAATTACTTTGTAGAAATACAGTAAGTTAGGTATTATGCAAAAATATCCTGAAGATTGCAGGAAGTCTGCACTGACTGATGATTTTTAAGAGCTAGAAACAACCACCACTGCTCCTTTCAAAAGGGAAATCTAAAAGGCATTGCCAATCTTACAACCAACCTTCATTTTATATCCTCCATCTTGTAATGTCAACTTGTCAAAGACACAGTAGCAGCCCATGAAGTCTCCTCCTGTTCAGACACTTCCCCTTTTAACTGTTTACAAAAGGGAGGTGGGAAAAAATTCAGAGGGATAGTATTTAGGCTGGGTAGATAATCTATCAGAGCAGGCTCAGATGCTTGCTGTCTCAAAGAGCTCTATAAATGTAGATTAACTGACCTCTCTGGGTCCTTCTCTGAATCCGTTGCTCTAAATATGAAAATGGCTGGTAATGTGTCTACAATACACTACTCAAAGAAGTTTAACGTGAAAGGAACTAATTTATGCTAATAAGGCTATCTCAGCAAAGAAGAGAACTGCAAATTGCTTTGTTTTAAAAGCTTGAATTAACTGGATTAATATTTCATTTTTAAGCAGCTTGAATACGGCAACGTGACTAATAAGTGTGCATGAGGTATAATACATTCACTGAGTGTACTATAACTCCTCAGGAAAAAATATAACAAGGATGTTATCTACATTTTAATAAGTCAGCATTCCTTTCCACTCACCTCTTCAACAAATATGTGTTGGACATAACTAAATGATCCACTTGAGTTTGGCGGAGACGAAAAGATGAATGATACATGATTACTGCCTTCAAGTAGCTTAAAGTTAGTGTTGATAATATAGGGAATATAGATAAAATACCTGCTAGAAAGACACGTCAGAAGAAATGTAGCTAAAAGTTAGTGGTGTATAGAGGATGAAAAATAATTGACAGCTCTGATTGAGAAAGGACCTTCTAAAGAGTGATATTTCATTTGGGTCTTGAATGGAATTAGAAAAGTGAAAAGGAAAGACTTCAAGAGAAAATAATGGGAAGAAAGGCACTAGGGAAGGAAATCAGGGTAATTGTAGACAACATCACATTTTAACTCTATGTGTGTGTACATCTCTGCAATGCTCAGTAAATTCTCACAGATTTTACCATTTAATTTCCCTATGCCTCAATGTATTCATTTGAAAGAAAACTACAGAATTCGGTGATTTATAAAGCTGCTTCTCGCTCAAAACTCTGAAAATCTAACTCATTTAAAAATCATTTTGATTAAACTCCTTAGCAAATATTTATTTAAAGAACTTCAGATATAAACAAATTACTTTAGAAATCAAATTATTCACAGTTTGAGGGTAGACAAATTGATAATTATTGTGTCACCACTGTTTATTTAAAATCTGAAGAGTCATGATACCTTTGTACATCTTCCAGTGACTGACTGAAAACCTGTAAGACAGCCTATGATTGGAGTGTGAACTACAGCATGTGAGCAGATATCACTCTGCTGTAGGGAAATATTTGGAATTGTACCTCTATGCTATATTTGTTGCTTCAAGTGGAATATTATGTTTCCCTTATAAGAAAAAAAAGGTGTTTTATGATTAACCTATTAACATTCAAAAAAAAGTTTTAAGTTTTCCCCCCATTCTGGTAACTAATAGTTCTAGAATTGGTTGAAAGTTTCTAATTAATGTCATTATTTCTAGCATATATATTTTACTTAAGGAAACATAAATTCATGCAGCAAAATTACATTTGCCTTTGTTCCTCTTAAATCTATGTATTTAGGCTGAGTCTGCAACCTTCCATGAAAACATCATAGTGGGAAAAAAA
Organism: Scalopus aquaticus; assembly: GCA_004024925.1. NCBI lineage: Eukaryota > Metazoa > Chordata > Mammalia > Eulipotyphla > Talpidae > Scalopus > Scalopus aquaticus. The sequence goes on from PVIJ01000478.1 coordinate 193,452, forward strand.
CAATATACCAACTGGATTTCTTTGCAAGGAATAAGGTTAGTTAGTAAGTGTAATACACCTTTTTTTTAACTCTAGAGATAGGTCAAAATAAAATATGTATTTATCTATTTGCTATATTTACTGAGTACGTACTATGAAAAATGTGAGGATGCTGTTATGAATAAAACAGAAGGCTTTTCTCATGGTTTCATTCAATTTGGGAGAAGGACAAAGAGATTAAACATAAAAAGCATTAGGTAATGACAAGTGAGAGAGAACTAATTCATATTGAGAGTCTGAAATAACAAGAAAAGATTCAGTCTTGGGATAATCAGAAGCAAAAGTGTCCCAGATAAAATGAGGATAGCTAGTTTAGGTAATAATTTAGTGTCCACTGTATGGTTACATTAAAAAAAAAGGATTGGTTGGATAAATTTTGTTCCAATGTCTAATTTTTGAAAGATGTACAACCATTTCAAAGCCCCATATGATACAGCTTTAAAAACATCTAGTTCTTGTTAATTTGGGTTTAACTAAATGCAATCCTTTTGGTCCTCTGACAATAGCTTAGGTACTCTCTTTTAAGCACAGTCTATACTTAGCTTCTGACAGAGATACAATAAAAGGGAAAAAAACATATCATCAATTATAAAACCAGTCTTATCACCTTTCATAGCACTAATATCAAATATTATCCCTCATACAGAAGGTATCCACTGGTTCAATGCAATGTCAGAAATTTTTCCCAAATCCCACCATAATCTTGGATTATGCTCCAAATCTTTGCAATACCCCACCTCAGTCACCACAAGTTTAACCAGTCACTTAATGAGAAAATATAAGATGTGATAAAAATAAGTAAGATCTATCTAGAGAGGTTATAGGTACTTAGCATAGCCATTAAAGTTAGACTAGCACTAAGGTAATTTTGTTGCTTAACATTTTTATTGAGATACCCTTGGTTTACATCATTGTTAGTATTTTAGAATCATAATAACACCATCCCTTTCAAGGGTAGTTACTGTAGCACACCCACCACCAAAGAACCTATAGTTCACCAAAAGTCCACTGTGGGGGGGCCTCCCTGGTGGTGCAGCATTTGGGCGCTGCTGCGCTGTGGAGCTGTCGGCAGCTATGATGTGAGTTCAGCGCCCAGCAGGGAGAATCCCACATGGTGCGGCAGACCTCTCCTGCCTCGCCCACTGCTCCCCTCAGCAGTGTATTTCTGATCTGCCTGTTCTGCTCCCCACTTGTCTCTGGTGAAGCCTCTCGCCAACCCACATCTATGGCCTTTACTCTAGTTTGTATGTATAAATAAAAAATAAATTAAAAAAAAAGTCCACTATGGGGTCTCCCCAGTGGCGCAGCGGTTGAGCGCTGCAATGTGGAGCTGTCGGCAGCCTCAACACGAGTTCGATGTCCAGCCAGGGAGATTCCCACAAGGCGCAGCAGACCTCTCCTGCCTCACCCACTGCTCCCCTCAGCAGTGTGTTTCCATAGATCTGCCTGTTCTGCTCCCTGCTCTGTCTCTGGTGAACCCTCTCGCTGCCCCACGTCTCTGGTCTGTACCCCAGCTTGTACGCAAAAATAAAGAAATCTTTAAAAAAAAAAGCCCACTGTGCTCCCTTTCCACTTTGTTCTTACCTCTCCAGCCAACTATCCCAGATTTAGATGCACAGCTGCTTCTTAATAAGCATCTTAATATAACTGAGCTCCTTCTTACTGACCTACAGGGGCTGTGGTCACTGCAGCAACCTATTAAATACTTTATATTTTCTCCAGAATACTTTGGATATATTTATCTTTTTCTTCAACGTTAAATTAACTATGCATACAATTTCGGAGTGGGGCATTCTATTACCTGATTTCCACAGTGTGATTATACAATGACTAATTGTCTGAAGTATTATTTTTACATAGCATAAGCCAGCAATTGATCTTCATTCATTCTCTACTAACATTCATTGGCATAGTTTATTGTTTACAGTGAAGCATAATAATCAAGTAATCCACTGCATTTCTGAAAACCGTAAGTAGAGTGATGGAAATGATATAGTTTAATCTCATGCTTGGAAAAACAAAGTAAGTACAACTCCATCACACATTACTAAGGCATTCTACAAAAGAGAGACACTAAGCGGGTGGTGGGGAGGGGAGGATAAGGGCACAAAATGGAGTAGAGAAGGACACAAGGGAACACGGAGATGGATCACAGGTGAATTGCTGGTGGGTTACCCAAGGGGAATGCAATATGTAAAACATATAAATAACAATAAAAATATATATAATAAAAAAATAAAAATACAAATCTGGAAAGTAAATTATTAAGCTTCAAAAAAAAAGATCACATGTAATAATATACACACATGCAAGCACTGTGTGTGTGTGTGTGTGTGTGTGTGTGTGTGTGTGTGTGTGTGTGTAATAATGGAGACTGGAAAGAACTTTAAAAACTGAGATGTCTCCCTTGACTCCCTATAATTAAATTTTTATTTTGGTCGTTATCTTGACCATCAAGAAGGATACATCATTCATGACATAGAGAAGAAAGATTGGGACACACGGAGCTAGAGAGGAAAGCAGGCAGTTTCTGTTTTGTGTCATTTTAGGATGAAAACAATAAGCAATAAACAAAATTGACATTGTTGTGGGAGAAAAACAGTAGAAACTTAGGTACAACAAGAATATTTTAACCATGTTAAAGTTAGTGAAATGTTGTAAGTTGCTGCCTCCACCTCAGCAATAAGGAACTAAAACTTTCCCAACTCACAGCTTTCTTGATATTTATAAAAGTCAAGAATCTTGAACCTATTGATGGGTTAACTCACCAACTAAAAAGAGTAAATGTTTTACTGTGCTTTTCAAAAGATATAACCACATGGATGACTGCAAATGAGAGGAGACCAGTTTACTATGAATATGACCAGCAAAGAAATCTGAGAATTTCAAAGAGCTTATATGCCACTAAGAGGGCAGCCAAAATAAGTGGTGCAGCCTACAGGTCCATGATATACTCTCCTACTATGGTGGACATGTAGTCCAAAATTAAATATATTCATTGCTCTCTTTAATCATCATAACTGACCTTTGTTCATAACTACTTTGTTCAGTAATACAAGATGATAATCTATTTAATTGGTAAGGGCTAATTCTTTCAACTTTTTTTTTTTTTTAATACTGGGAGGCTTCCCTTCAATCTTAAACACAATGTATGGAACACAGTTAAATTTCTTCTTGACAAGTGAGGCAATCATAAAGAGCAGAGATAATTATAATCCGTCATAACAATGATTTATTCAGGTCTGTTGAGTGTATACAGTCATTTTTCCCACACAAATAACTCTAAGCTACTAGTTTTGTTTTTTTTTCTTTTTGATTAGAATAAGAATATTTTTTATGGGTTGCCTATTTCATCATTTGTTGTCAGGTGGCATTTGTCTCAGCTATAAATGTTTCTTCCTATAAAAGATAGTGGTTTTGTATGTCCATTAATTAAACTTGCCCAACTGGTATAGAGTTTAAAAACTTATATGATAGTGAAAAAAAAAGGTGCAAATTAGCTCTTGAGGAACTGTTAGAACCTAAAATGTTTGAAATTCTCTCACTGACCTTTTTATATCCATTTTTACTGCTCAGGAACCTACACACTTGCTTCTGTATCTATACTGTACTCTAGATGGATGTGATTGTGAGATATTTCAATGCCAGCCTATTTAGTTATAACTTATATATTGGATCTGGGACACCATGATTAGTTTCAGGACACAGTAGACAAATACCAAATGATACAATCTGAATTGACAGTATTCAACTAACATTCAATGCAAATTCATGTGTTCATTTATTCTTCATTATTAGACAGCCAATATCTGGATGAATAGACTCAATCATCTTCCCTTCATCCTCAGTCAAAGTACACACAATAAGCCTGTTGCATGCTGTTTTTGTTTGTATTTATTTAAAAGAATAAAAAGCTTATAGTGTTTAAAAACACCATCCAAGTGAAAAAAGAAAACCCCTAATTACCTGCTCTCACATTTCTACTTCTTAAACAAACAAAATATTAACACAAACTTATTTTTTAAAGACATTGACAAATAGGTAGCTGTATAACTTTCAGATATTGAACAGAAATTTTGAAACAGGAAGTTATGAAACTATAATCTATAATTATTTATTTAATTTATTAATTAAATTATTTTATTATTAATAAAATTAATTTATTAATCAAATATAGTAATCCTTCAATGCTAACAGTAACCCTTCAAGTTGGTGGGTACAAAGTTCTTCAATATTTTCTAAATTCAGATGTTGTTGTTCTGTAGAGGGTATGTATGAAACAACTTTATATTTTATATTTTAAATTCCAATAAGGAACTAACTTTCTATTATGGAAAAAATATATATATATACAGTTTGCTGAGTTTACTTCAAAGTGTTTCCAGCAGAAATTTAATGAAAACTGACATACAAGCCTAGAAACTAAAAGTATTTATTATTTATTAATTTGTTTGCTCACTCACTCCTTTATTCATGCAATAATTATTTATCATGGACTTACTATAAGTGGGCATTATTCTTGGCACTTGGAAAATACAGGGAATAGCCAAAACATAATCTGTACCCTCAAATACTTCATACCAACTACAGCAGGGAGACAAAACATGGACAAAAACCAAGTAAAATATATATTTGACAGTAGAATAGGGGAAAAAAAAGTAGATAATGCTTCTTTAACTCCAGGAAGTTATTATTTTGTATTGAATTGTCAAGATAAGAATATTTTTGAAGGACTTTGGGAAAACTATAAAGAAACTGGCAGAGGGAGACATTTAGATACATAAGATAAGACTATGAGGTAGAAAGAACAACAGATGTAGAAGTCCTGGAGCAGAAGCATGTCTGATATATTCTAGGTATGAACAGGTCAGGTTTGTAGGAGAAAAGCAAGCAAGGGGGATATGGTCAGAGATGGTTTAGATAGGTGACCGTGATCAGGCAGTCTAGTTCCCTGTAGATCCATTTGTTGGCTTTTAGTCAGAGATAAAAGAAGGTATAGGGATTTCTGAGCAGAGAAGTGTCATGGTCCAAGTCATATTTTCATACTCTGTTTTTTACATTAACAGACTAATAAAGGGCAAGGACAAAACCAAATAAAACAGAAACCTAATAGAAGAACAATGGATATACCAGAACAACTGGATAATACCAGTTGATGAGAAAAGGATGGTTCTCACAAGTGTGTTAACAGTGGAGGTGTTGAGATGTGGTTGGATTATAGATATATTTTGAAGATAGAACTTTAATTTTTGACATTTAGAATTGTACGATCTCAGAAAGTTAAGACTATCTCCCAGGTATTCAGCATGAACAACTGAGAAAATTGAGTTTGTTGAGAAAAAAATACAAATATGGTATTAAATAAATAATGAGGCTGGATAGAATCATAGACAGAATGAAACAATGTTCTAAAATTCAGTCTTTTAGGTCACTCTGATATTTAGAGGTAGAAGAGGTAAGAACAAATGAACAACAACAACAACAACAACAACAACAACAACAAAAAAAAACTGACAAGACCAGAGGTTTAGGAAGAAGTGTGGTGTGAAAAATCAGGTGAAAAAAGGTACCAAAGAGGAGAGATTGACCTTGGAAAATGCTGCTGACAGGTTAAGTAAGATGAAAACTAAATTTGAGCATGGAACATAAAGTTATGTTTTACCTTGATAAGAGGATTTTTAGTAGGCAGTGAAGTCAAATGTCTGCTGGAGTGGTTTCAAGAAAAGATGGAGGGAAAAAATTACTTGAAATAGTAAAATTTAACCATACTTCTAGATGTTTTTTCTTAGAAAGAATAAGAGAAACATGGTGGTAAACAAAGGGTACAGAGGGCTAAAGAAGTTTTCCAAAGACAGGAGAAATAACAAGATCTTTTCATGTTGATAGTACAACAGAGAAGAAACATTTACCAAGCCCATGTTTTTGAGAAAGTGAGAGCAGATGGCTATTAGAGGGGTAGACTTAAATAAAAGGTATTAAACCTTCACCTACACTAATAAAAGATAGTATGTAGGGGAATATATAACATAAGTGTTTAGGTATAATGATGGGAATCTTTATTCCAATATGGATAAATCTATAATAAAAACTGAGAAGCTGGAAAATATCATTGTTGCTTAGGCACTCAGGATACTAGAAATTCAGATACATAAACAAAACATTCATTAATATCAATGATATCTTGAAAGATAATTTGCATTATAAAATTTGCATTTCTTCTAATATCTATTTGCAACGTATTTTTTTGAGTTTGCTTTAGTTTTCTCAAAATCAAAATGTCTGTAGACTTACTCTGATTAAAATGAACAAATATCATGTGGTATGAGTTGGCCGAAGTACCACATAATCTGTAAATTCCTAAATCTATAGATTAACATGGCAAATTAAAATTGGGTACATGCTTCCTATCAATCCTCTTAAATTTTACATTGGTCCAAGAAAACAACAACAAAAACAGTGAGGGAGGCTTGGAGCTGTAACTTCAAAGAAAAATTAATTGTCTAACAATGCTGAAGTAAATAACAATTGAAAGGACATCTCCAAATTCTGCTCAGGTAGTTGTTTGTGATAAAACTATGATTTCTAATACAGTCTGCCTTATCTTTTCAGTTCTACTTACATCTTTTAAAACTTAGTTAGAAAAGTAAGTTTCCTTCCTTTATTGATCAAAACCAATACTTTTCACATTTTCACGTACTTTGGAATCACCTGGTATCTGGTTAAAATGCAGATTCCAATTTAGTCAGTTTGGAGTGGCTTTTATAATTCTGCATTTGTAACAAGGTCTCAGGTTGTATCCATGTTGCAGGTCTGCAGAGTACACATGGACGTAAACCACTATGTCTTTCAACATTTATAAACAATGTTGTTTGCTTCATGCCTAATTATTTGAGCTACATTCAAAACTATATTTATTTATTTATTTTTATTTTTTAGGTTATTTTTTAATTTTATTTTTTACTATTCATATCTTTTACATTATTGTGTATTCCCCGAAGGCTACCCACCACCGATTCACCCGTGAACCATCACCATAGTCCCTTGTGCTCTTTTCTCCCCCTTTTTGAGCCCTTATCCTCTTCCTCCCTTGCTGAATGTCACTGTGATGCTTAAAACTGAGTATGTATGTTTATATGCTGTTCTAGGAATATGCATATCTATGATAAACAAAAATATATTTTAAAAATATGCTTTTTTTATTATTGTTATTTATGTCTTTTACATTTTGTATTCCCCTTGGGTAGCCTACCACCAATTCACCCGTGATCCATCTCCATGGTCCCTTGTATTCTTTTCTATTCCCTTTTGTGCCCTTATCTTCCCTCCCCCTCTCCCGCCCCACCCCCACTCCCTGCGCTGAGTGTCTCTCTCCTATTTGGTTTCCCTATAGTCCTGTTATAAGTGAAACCATTCAATATTATTCTTTTTCTTTCTGGCTTATTTCACTGAGTATGATTCCCTCTAATTCCATCCATGTCGCTGCAAATTGCATGTGCTTATCTTCTTTGAATGCTGAATAGTATTCCATTGTGTATATGTACCACATCTTCTTGATCCAATCATCTATTTTTGGACATCTGGGTTGCTTCCATACCTTCGCTATTGTGAATAGTGCCGCAATGAACATACGGGTGCATGTATCCTTTCGGATTAGTGTTTTTGTGCCCTTCGGGTAAATTCCCAAAAGTGGTATTGCTGGGTCGTATGGGAGCTCCATGTTTAGAACCTCGCATAGCTAAAGCCCTACTAACTAAAAAGAAAGAAAACGGAGGAATTTCACGCCCTGATTTCAAACTATACTACAGAGCCATAATAATTAAAACAGCATGGTACTGGAACAAAAACAGACACAAAGACCAACGGAACCAAATAGAATACCCAGAATTAAAGCCACATATCTATGAACAACTAATCTTTCACAAAAGAGCAAAGAAAATGCAGTGGAACAAGGACAGTCTACTCAATAAATGGTGCTGGGAAAACTGGACAGCCACATGCAAAAAAAAATCAAGCTAGACTACTACCTCACACCCTGCACAAAAGCCAACTCAAAATGGATAAAAGACCTGGATGTAAGACCTGAAACCATAAACTGTATAGAAGAAAATATAGGCAAAACTCTACACGACATACATCTCAGCAAAATCTTGAAAGACACATCCCTCAAAGTGAAGGAAGTGAAAGACAAGATAAACATATGGGATTACAACAAAATAAAAAGCTTCTGTACAGCAAAAGAGACATTAACCAAAACTAACAGACACCCTAACAACTGGGAAAAGATTTTTGCACACAATACATCTGATAAAGGACTGATAACAAAAATTTACAAGGAACTCACACAACTCAACAAAAACAAAGCCAAT
>PVIJ01000478.1:201956-253776 GCA_004024925.1 Scalopus aquaticus
TGAAAAAATGCTCAACATCACTTATAATCAAGGAAATGCAAATCAAAACCACTATGAGATACCACCTCACACCTGAGAGGATGGCACACATTAAAAATACAGGCAACAACAAATGCTGGAAAGGATGTGGAGAAAAAGGAACTCTTCTACACTGCTGGTGGGAATGTGAACTGGTCCAACCACTATGGAAAGCTGTATTTAAAAATTACGCTTTTTAATGAACATTTTAAGCACGTTGAAGTTACCTCTAATTAAAAACAATATTCATAACAATTCCTCGATGCAAGAGGTTCACTTCTAATTTTATTTACCAGATCGTTGTCCTCAGCACAAAGCCTAATTTCACACCAATCTACTCATTAAAAAACAAAAGCAAAAGAATGGAGATTAAGTTAAAATGCAGAAATCTATGTTGCATATAACACACTGACCACACTGCAAAAGGAACAAACAGAACAAATAGCATTATTTAAAATTGCAATCTTGTAAGTGCCAATAAACGTTTTGCTATGACTCTACTGTGCTCCCACTTGCCAAGTTAAACTGGTTCAATCTGCTCTGCTGTGGGATCACAATCATTTGAACAAACCCCCTCAGGGCAGCAATATTCAGGCAGTCAGTGTTGTCTCAGGAGAGCTCCTGACATGATTCTCCATGAATTTGTAATTTTGTTTATATATATTAAGAGGATGGCAAAGTAAAAAAAATGCAGCATATTACTGATGGGGAAATTTTCTGACCTGCTTTCATAAAGCAGTAAGAGCTCTCTGAAATATTTTAAAAATTCAGTACTCACAGTATTTGTATGTTTAAAAGTAAGAAAGTAGATTATGTTGTGAAGGTCTGATTTCAGAAGAATTGTCATTCTAAAGGGCTAGTTCCTGCAAACCACCCACACAGTTTAATATTCGAATAACAGATTGTACAGGAAATATTTTGTCATATATTGTTAGTAAGAAAGGTTCTCCAAGACAATCTAATTCTATTAGAACATTTAGATGCCCAGCAGAGAGTAATTCATTCTCAGATCATCTAATGGTTACAGAGATACATCTTAATCTACCTTTCCATATATACATATATACATACACCTACCCATCCATATATTTATATATCATTTATTTATAATTTATGACGTTCAATGAAGTAAAATGAAGAGTTCAATATTTTATAATAATACGGTAACATTAAAGGCATCCTAATTGATTCACATTTCGGTGTGCTCACAAAAACAATTATATTACTAATCACCACCTATAAGAGAAATTAATGTTTTACAACAATGTCCAAAAAGGCCACTTTCCAAAAGATTTTATCTATCTACCCATCGATAGATAAGATATACCTACATGATACACACACACACACACACACACACACACACACACACACGATAATCATCCAGCTTTGGGTAAAGGAAAGAGTACCTTTTAATTAAGTGAAACTTCAGCAAATTTTCATTTTCTAACTAATATAATTCTAGTTTTTCCTCCATATTATTATGGTACAAAAGACACAATTACCTAATCTACCAATTATTTATATTGTACAAACAGAAAACATAAGTTGAATAAGTGAATAAAATGCTTTTGTACTTCTAAGCCAAAATAAACTGTAAGTGCTTGGGGCAAGTATTTAAGAACATAGTAACTCTTCCAAATCCCTGGGCATGCACACATAGAAAATTTTGTGTTATTTAAAGCAGATTATGTTTATTTGGCTTTGTTGACTAAAAATATCTATTACAATATCAAGCAACAATCTTTTTGGTTTGCTGATTTGAATAACTGACCTAATTATCATCATGATCTTCATCACTGTTTTACTACTTAAAGAATGACATCAGTTGCTCTTGGTAGGTAGTAAGTCAGTTAAGAGAAAATGAGTTTGATGATCAGAAACAGAGAATTATAGGTGAGGATGATAAATAGATGTAAGAAAAGGATGTTATATGGATTTTTTTAAATACCTTTCAGATATGGAAGGGAAGTGATTATTAAACATTTATAGAGGACTTACACATAGTTTAGTCTACCTCACTATATCATTGCAGCTATTACTAGTTTCATGCTGAAGGTGAAAACAGACACAGAAAGAACATGCCAATAGCCTAACCTCTAAGAACTGGTAACTAGAAGAACCAGAATTCCAATCTAGATGCACGCAGTTCCAAAATGTAAGCATTTCCCCTAACTGGATCAAATGAAAGATCTAATAAAACTGGCAAATTTCCCAGATAAAATCTTTTAGTCTAAGCAGATATATCATATACTATTTGAGTGCAGAGCAGTCAACACTTAGTAGACAGTATTCTAACAAAATCCAAATATTGTCTTTGAAGAAAAACTAAAACAGAATAATTTTAACTCCAGTTAAAGACTTCAGTAGTTTTTTTTTAATCTTAGATGATAGTAAGACTTACAGAAACCTAGATTTCATGATCAATTGGCCCAAAATAGTTCATAAATCTGAAGTAGTATTTTTTTCCCTAGCTGAGGATAAGATTTTTCAATAGCTGATAGAATTCTAATAACAATCACTAACAACCAGTTATATAACAACCAATCATATAACAACCAATAATCTTTTTATTATTTGGTATATCTATTTTATACTATTTCCTTTCCATAATTTTATAAACTAAAGTTCAATTTCCCATTTTCAGGTTCTTCAAAAGCATATATTTCTAAATAAGTGGCTACAATGCAAGAAAAAAATTACTAAAATTTTAATGCCTTAAGTACTAAGACCCCAAAGTTTAAGCACCTTGCTCAAAGCTGTATAAACAATTGAGTAATTGTTAGAATTCACTTTAAATGCAATGTCATGCTTCAAACATAAAATTTGATTCTCTTAAGAAGGCAAAGAAATCAACTGCTTTGCACCTTGTAATATGTGTGTACTATCTACTATTATAATTAAGGAAAAATAAATTCCCACTTGTAAATGGAATCTCACTAAATGCATGAATATATAGAAGAAATGCGAAGAAAGTATGATTTGGTGATTAAAGGGCTGGATTGTCAGCTAATAAAAATGGTTGCCAATCTGTCACCAACTGAAGTATTTGTCCTTGAGAAAACAGCCCCTCAATTAAGTCAATCAATTAAAAAATTTTGGTATTTAGAATGTGCTTGAAAATATCTCAAAGTCCATTATATGAATTGCAACTTGTATAGAAAACTGTTTATAGAAATGTTAGTATCAACATAATTAAAATTTAAATGTACAGCTATGATTTTTCCATATTCTTAGTAAAAAATAGATTTATTTTAGATTTTAAGCATTTTAAACATAAATCTTAGATGACATATACTATTTTTTGCAAAATATTATTTTTGTTTCACAATTTTCAACACATTCTCATGGAAGACTCCTCTATTTTGACATTAGCAAAATCCAAGGAAAATAATTTAATTTTATAAATATCTGTTAGAATTTGTTAAATTTATTAATCTCGGGCCTCCCCGGTGGCTCAGCGGTTAAGCGCTGCGCTGTGGAGCTGTTGGCAGCAGCGACGCGAGTTCGACGCCCGGCCGGGGAGAATCCCACATGGCACGGCAGACCTCTCCTGCCTCTCCCGCTGCTCCCCTCAGAAGTGTATTTCTGATCTGCCTGTTCTGCTACCCGCTCTGTCTCTGGTGGACCCTCTCGCCGCCCCACGCCTCTGGCCTGTACCCCAGCTTGTATGTCTAAATAAAAAATTAAAAAAAAATTATTAATCTCAACTAAACCATACCATAGAAATTTTACAACAATAAAAATAAATGCCACCCAACATCTTGGGGATAACTGAGAATTAGATAATTAATAACTAACTTTTCAGAAGTATAAAAATTAACCTTAACTTTTCACCTGAATTATAATATTTAAAAAACATTTTGCATAATTTATAGATTAATTAATAATTGAAAAACCAGGGGCCTCCCTGGTGGCAGAGCAGTTGAGCGCTGCGCTGTGGAGTTGTCGGCAGCACACGATGCGAGTTCGACGCCTGGCCGGGGAGAATCCCAAATGGTGTGGCAGACCTCTCCTGCCTCGCCCGTTGCTCCCCTCAGCAGTGTATTTCTGATCTGCCTGTTCTGCCCCCACTCTGTCTCTGGTGAACCCTCTCACCGCCCCAACCTCTGGCCTGTACCCTAGCTTGTATGTATAAATAAATAAATCTAAAAAAAAAAAATTGAGGGCCTCCCTGGTGGCACGGCAGTTGGGCGCTGCGCTGTGGAGCTGTTGGCAGCACGCGATGCGAGTTCGATGCCCTGCCGGGGAGAGTCCCACATGGTGCAGCAGACCTCTCCTGCCTTACCCGCTGCTCCCCTCAGCAGTGTATTTCTGATCTGCCTGTTCTGCTCCCCACTCTGTCTCTGGTGGGCCCTCTCGCCACCCCACACCTCTGGCCTGTACCCCAGCTTGTATGTATAAATAAATTAAAAAAAAAATTAAAAAAAAAATTGAAAAACCAGCCGTCAATTTCCTGAATGGCTTTTATTTTTACCCTTGAATCATACCAACTTTTCCAAAACATTAAAATAAAAGAAATGCATAGGTATAGGTATGGCCCCCCAAAATATATAAAATCAAATTGCTGACACTAAAGTATCTATGCTGAAATATAGTCTCTAAGTATACTGTCTCACAGTAAATATATGCAGTAAATATATACATACATGCTTGTATATATAAGTGTATTATGTATAAATAACATAGAAATGAAAACATATTTATTTTACATATATCTCTAATTCATTTAAAATAATTCATTCCAACACGTCAGGGAAGGTACTCATCATTTTCTTTTGAAAAATAATTAGATTTGAAAAGAACATTAAGGTTATCTAGTTAAAACTGCCTAAGTAGTGTAGTCTAGCTCAAGAAATGTATTTATGAAAATTAGTTAGCTGGTACAAAGATAATGCTACAAACTCATGAGTTGGCATACACAAAAGCTTTATATCTTCCATTCTATTTATTGCACACCTTGCATATACCTTAAAGCATGACTGTCTGAGGGGAAATCACCAAAAATACGGGAAACACAACAGGCCTCAAGTGAAGTCAAATAATATCCTCCCTTACTATTAAATGCATTTTTTTGTAAAAAAGATGGACTTATGGAAGGATAGTAAAATATCAATTATAGCATTTACATGTGACTGTATGTGTGTTTACTGTAAAATTATTTCTATTTTCATGTAAATTTCACATGTTCAAAACAAAATCTTAAAGAATACAACCCAATTAATGATCATTATCAGATCATTAAACTCTATGTAATATGTGAATATCAATACTTCTTTAGAGTTTGTCATTTTCTTTGAACATGGGATATAAATAAACTAAAAAAGGATTTTAAAAATCTATTAACCGACACTTCCCCTTTCCATCTCATAAATTATAATTTATAATCTATTCTGAAACTACTTGGAAAATAAGTGGGGCTCATTCCAACACACACACACACACACACACACACACGCACGCACGCACGCACGCACGCACACACTCAAAGGTTATGTTGTGAAATTCTAAGTAAAGCCCATTAAATGCTCTGACCCAAACCTAAGAAAGCAGTGCTTGTTTAAACAATGACTTCTGTTACTACTGCTGAAAATTAATGAATCAGCCATGTGAAAATAGTTATTGAAAAGAAACAAGAGTGCAAATACAGATGTGTTGCTTTAAAAAATACAGTATGTAGCTTATATATATCTATATCATATATATGTATATATATGATATAGATATATATATGAAGCAAAAAAGCATTTAATAATGTTTAATTAAATAAAAACTTAGATATTTAGTGAATTCCAATATCAGGAAATTATAAAACAATGAAGGGACATAATATTCAAGGATTTTTAATTTAAGCAGTTTTTGTTCAATTGCACAAAATTAATAGTATTCCTCTATTATAATTATTTACTTTTAATGTTATTTAAATCAATGGAAGAATGGCAGGATACAGTAAGAAGTCTACTTCCACAGATACATGAGAAATGTGCTTTATACAAAATCTTGCTTAAAGAAGATAAGGGAATGTAAAATTTTAAATTGACATGTTGTGGTGAATATGATAAACTATATTAAATCTGGAAATTCAGGAGACTGAAAGGATATTTGTAAAATGTGACACAAGAAACAAAAAAAAAAAACAGAGAATTAGTGAAAATAATACTTAATTTAGTCCAGTTCTTGGAATTAATGAGGTTTTCAACCTGAGAGAATATTATGTGCTCTGAAAAAAATTATGGCCAAAGTTTGAATGAAAATTCTATGCAAATTCATAAAGAACAAAAATTCAGTCTTCAGTATCAGATTACTTCAACAAATCCACAATGCCAAGGATATTATGTATAATGTGATGGCGATTAAGAAAGTAGACTCTCCATTTTTAAAAGGTGTATATTATGACTTCATATGGATTTTTGCAGTAAAAGTTGACAGAAAAATGAGAAATTATTATTTTGAAAGAAATTAATTTGTGAATTAAGGCCTACTTATAGATATGAATAAATTCTAAATACATGTAATGAAAATTAAAGTGAATTATGTTTGGCCCAGGATTAGAAAACCTGAGTTTTAGTCCTGACTTTAGCTGGTAAACTATATCTCCTCCTCGTAGTTATTTCTTTCTCTGCAAAATGAATCATTCTATCTGAAGGCTCTCAAAGAACCTTTCTGCATGTAAAATTTTCTTATTTCTTTGAAATCAAAATACGTGGAACCTTTGTAATTTATGGTCAAGATGCTGCTTGACTATGCAAAAAAGATGGAAGGGATGCATTTGATCATCCATTAGCAGTAACTAGAAAAAATATATCAACAGGATGGGAAATCAAATGAAATGGAAATGAGGTATTCTCAATGGCTTAAAATCCGGATGATAATGAGTAATTTATAAAGGTCATTCTTAGATAGAACTGAGTAAAGAGAAGTTTGAACTCAAAAAAAAAAAAAGGACAAAATGTTAGTATCTATGTCATTTCTGTATACCTGAAAAACAATCAATCTATAAAAAATGAGGATTCAGGGACTATATAAGTTTGATGTACACACAAAAAAAAACCTTCAAATCAAATCCAAATGAATGATTTCCTTTTATTAAAGAAATCAATATATTATAAATAATTCCAGTTAAAGACTATAAGATTAAGGAGGAATAATATACATCTGAAGATGTGTGAACCTATACTCCTAATCATGCAAACCTGTCAACCATTTACTTCAATTAAAAAAGGAGACAGAGGCAGACAGCACATATATGATCACTGAATTTGTGAGGAATAAAGAGCTGTTCAATGTTAAGATGTTTAAATAACTTAGAGAATTTAAGGAGGATAGTAATAAAAAGTGCAGCTTCACAAAAGCTTTATATTTTAATATTATTTTGCAAAAGCTAAGTTATAAAAAAAAGCTTGCATTTTATAAGAAGAAAAAGATCAAAGCCGAGATGGATTTTGCTTTCCAGGAGCTGAAGTTTTTCATTAAGAAAAAGAACATTAACTTCATAAAATGAGTTATAAATATAAATGTTTTTAATAAGAATTTAAATCATAAGTCACTTGCTTTTTTGAATCTGACATATACCATACACACACACACACACACACGGTATATATACATACATACATATGTGTGTGTGTGTATATGTGTGTATATATACGGTATATACACACACAAGGTATATATACATGCGTATATATGTGTGTGTATATATGGTATATATGTGTGTGTATACATACAAATAAAGTAGCATAATACATTTCATTATTGACTGATACAATTCTGTGGTACTTTTTCCTGTTGTTTGTTTGTTTGTTTCTGTGTACTCTGATCATCTTTTCAGATGACAAAGATTATGCAAACTCATTTTCTGTAGAGAGTACAGGGGACAATTCAGACTTTCTTTTCTCACACAGATAGTTTTTATAAGTATCTTTCAGTGTCACAACCTGTTAGAGGTAATGCCATATAAATATTACAGTTGCTATCAAATTTGGGAAAACATCTATCAAGCATTTTTCCATATGAGCTGTGTGATTCAGAATTTTCCAAAGACTAGCCTCAGACTCCACGTATTTCAAGCTTGTTTCTCCTCCATCACCCACATACATATACCGTCAGACACCTTGCCCCTGAACTTTAGTATTATGAAGATAAGTGTTCGGGGCAAAGGGAATCAGAATGGGAAGTGAGAGCATGTTGACGTGGTTAAAATATCTTTTTATTGGAAATTTTACAGGATCATATAATTATCACAATTCATTCGTAGGGTCCATGTCCAGGCTTTGAAAGAAAGTAGTCTGTACAGTTTAGCTCACAATTAACTGACCTTTAAATACAAGTAACTTGAGGTAGATAAGAAGCAGAAAGAGTAAAGAACAAATTTGTTTTAGAGCTATTCAAGGGTAAGTGTGAACAGCAGTGTGAATTGGGGACCATAGAACAATATATTTTGGCATTCTTTCTCTACTTTCTTTAATTCTATAGAATACAAATAGCAAAAAAGAATATGTTAAGCCATGATTTATATCAAAAGGTATTTTTGGAACTGTAGATTTTCATCAAACAAGAAATAAATACTGCAATAATTTCTTGGTTTATCATGACTATTTACAATTATTATTTGAATTGGGTTGAATTGTGCCTCTCCCTCCAATCCATGTAGCCTTATTTGGGATAGTGTTCTCACACATTTTATTAAGGATATAATAAGGCCACAATGAGTTAGGGTGAGACCTAATCCAATGTAAGGATCCTTAAAAGAAAGAACAGAGGAAAAGACACAGAGCTAGAGAAAAGGTGATGTGAAGATAGAGCCAGAGATTGGAATGATGGAATCTGCAAGCCAAATAATGCCACGGATGGTCAGTAACCAGCATAAACCAGGAGAGAAACCTGAGGCAACCTCTACCTAAGCACTTTGCAAGAAGCCAACCCTACCAGCACCTTGATTTGGTACTTCTTGCTTCCACAACTAAGAGAATAAATTTCTGTGTTAAACCTTTCAGTTTGTGGAAACTTGTTATGGCAGGTCAGGGAAACTAACATACCATCTCTACATAGAAACATCTCCAACATTGTGGGCCTCCCCGGTGGCACAGCGGTTGAGTGCTGCGCTGTGGAGCTGTCGGCCGCGAGCGATGCAGGTTCGACGCCCAGCCGGGGAGAATCCCACATGGTGCAGCAGACCTCTCCTTCCTCGCCCGCTGCTCCCCTCAACAGTGTATTTCTGATCTGCCTGTTCTGCTCCCCACTCTGTCTCTGGTGAACCCTCTCGCCGCCCTGTGGCTCTGGCCTGTACCCCAGCTTGTATACATAAATAAATAAAATTCTTAAAAAAAAAAAGTTAGGACAAAAAAAAAAAAGAAACATCTCCAACACTGTCACCAAGATAGTGTATTATAAATTGCATGTTTACATGCATACCTAAAGAGCTATAGAAAATATATAGGATATCAAAAAAAATTCCACAGAAGTCATACCCTAAATTGTGTTTCTGCAGTCCCCTAAAGCTAAACGTGTATTAAAGTGTTCAAGCACTAAGACAACGAAAAGAAAAACTATTCATGTATTATTTCTGGGCTAAAGTCAACAGTTTCAAGTTCCTTTTCTATGATCAATACCATAACAGCGTTATAATAGAACCTCATATTTGATTTGATATTTTTTCTAACTTTCAAAATCTTGTAATGTCCTATTATAATTGAATTAACTGGAGAGAGAAACCAATAAAAGTAATACTTGACACCAGATTTACCTAACTTTTTATCTTCATAATCAAATTTCCTCACAATTTCTGTTTTAATTTTTCATTTCAAGCATTTTATTAAACACTACTGATGTGCCACTATACCTGTTAGATTTTCTTAATGGTTAAAATGTATCTATGGCTTGTCTGTCCTTGTAAATATTAAAGCCCAAAATGAGGTGGTAATGTTCTGTGTAACTTTGTCTTTAC
Organism: Scalopus aquaticus; assembly: GCA_004024925.1. Taxonomy (NCBI): domain Eukaryota; kingdom Metazoa; phylum Chordata; class Mammalia; order Eulipotyphla; family Talpidae; genus Scalopus; species Scalopus aquaticus. The sequence continues at coordinate 211,921 of PVIJ01000478.1, forward strand.
TCACAATGCCTGGAATAGTGTTAGATGTCTCTTAGATATATTGTAAAAGCTAATTTTACCTTGAGGTGAATTTGTTACACCCAAAATAAATGTTGACATCTCCACGAAAATGCACTCCATTTCAGAATATTTTCAACTACAAAGAACTACAGAACAACCCATTTGAGAATATTTGTATTGATGTTAATTCAAATGAAATCCAGATGCATTTGCTTATATAAGATTCCATAGCTGTACTGTTGGCTTTCCTTTCATCAAGGAAAAGCTCTAGTTGGTCATTTTTAACTGTGCTGGTAGAAGGCCAAGGAAAAGCTCTTCATTAACATATATAGTCAGTAATTACCAGAGGCACATAGACACATCTCATTTCTACCCTGCCATTATGCTCACTGGCCTGGAAAATGGGATTGGGCCAAGTGGAACTGTCCCAAGCATACACACTATATATTCCTGGAAGGAGAATCACACCGTGCTCTACAGACAAGAAGTCTGTGTACCTTAACAACTCTCCCATGGACAATTTTTAAAGTCTCTGGTCAAAATGATCAAGCCCATTTTACCACTATGCATTTCATTCTGCTTTAAGATATCATGCTCATATTAAGCACATGACTTCAACAAAAGAATGTTCTTAAATGATTAAACCCATAAGTATTATAAAATAGGAATTAAGTCATGTTATATTTTATAATGAATCTGAGAATAACAAAAAAATTCTAGATATATTTGTGCAAACTTTTCACACAGACTTTTAGACTATTCCATGAAAATAGATAGGCAATAGAAAAGTGCCTTCAGTAAATCACTATGTGAATGAACACTAAAAAAGTGTCCACAGGCTCCTTTTAAACTCTTTGTCTCCAATAAACAAACTCTAGGGGATTCTGGTGGCATGTGCCCTTTGTCATGTCTCCATTTTGTCAGGACAGTGAACTGGACTATTGTTGGCTACCTCTTTGGTGCTTGGCCTCCTCTAAGTAACCCCACTGGGAGGGTGTCCTGCAGGCTGATTCCTGCATGCTACAGAAGAAACACAAGGGCAGGGCCTCCCCAGTGGCACAACAGTTAGGTGCTGCGCTGTGGAGCTGTTGGCAGCTGTGATGCGAGTTCGATGCCTGGCCCGGGAGATTCCCACCTGGCGCAGCAGACCTCTCCTGCCTTGCCCGCTGCTCCCCTCAGCAGTGTATTTCCATCAGTCTGCCTGTTCTGCTCCCTACTCTGTCTCTGGTGAACCCTCTTGCCACCTCACTCCTCTGGTCTGTACCCCAGCTTGTATTCATAAATAAATAAATCTTAAAAAAAAAGAAAGAAACAGAAGGCAAATACTGCAATCACTTTGTTCATTTGGTCATCACATATTCAGTGCTCAGAACAGTTCAATTAGTCAGGAAAACAAAGACCAAACGGACCAGGTCCCTGACCCGTGAGAAGCTCACAGTCTAGAAGAAGACCTAACACACACACATGTATGTTTGTGTGTGTGTATGTATGTATGTATGTATGTATGTATGTATATCATACACATATATACATACATGCATATATACATACATGTATGGTAACATGGAAGAGTGGCAGAGAAAAACAAATCAAAGAAGCATCTAAAAGGTTGCTGAACTGTCACCAAGGAGGTCAATTATTATAGATATATAGGTATCTCATACATGTTTAATTCATAATTTTAGAAGACAGCTTTCTACAATAATATGCAAATTAACACAACCCACAAACCTGTGACTAACATCATTTTTATGGAAAACTCTCTAGAAAAACATCTGTGATAGTAAAGTATAAGCTTCACATATATTCTGTTAAGTAATTTTAAGAAATATTCATTATAATTCAGAGTACAGATATATGCAATGAAATACGATTTCAGTTTGCTCTCCAATTTTATCCACCAGGATTCAGTAAGACAAAAGGAGTAGGTTTTAGCTAGTTCACATTTAAGGAAGAAACTGGGGCAGGAATCCAGACCTTAACATCACTTGCACTAGCCTGGATGGTCAAGCACGGAATTTTCCACTACCTATGTTAGCCAAAAGAGCTGTGCTGAAAGCTCAACTCAATGCCCTAGTATACTGAAAATGTTTTGATGTTGTTCCAAGCTGAGGAGCCATCCCAAGAGTTAGTCAACCAAAACATTCATTCCCATCCCACACTAGTTTTATGTTTAAAAATGAGACTATGGTATATATATATTTGTTTTATTCTTTATCAGTTTAGTCATCCATTTATTTCTTTTCAATTTAAAATCCTTTTACATATCAACTGTGAATACAGATTACAATTGTTGTTGTTCTTCAAAAAACACTAGTGCCAGGTGATACAAAAACAAATTGATGAAAGTCTTTCATAAGGTTGTCAAGAAAGTAAATAACTTTGTTATTTAATTATTAAATTATAATTTAATAACAGTAAAACAAAGAATGCCAGTCCTAAGGAATATGTATGACTCCTCTCCTAAGAGGCTGACTTGCTAGAAGAAATAAGAGAGGAGACATATACCTGTTGTTTCCTTAAAATACAATTGTGTGTTTCAGGTCCTCTCTTCACTACTCTAAAATGACACCACTCTCTAAATCTCAATCAGCATAAAAACTTGTAATGAGTAAATCCCCAAACTTATTGATACAAATTAAAAACACAGATACAAATTAAAAAATACAAACAAACAGAATTTGCAACACATACCAGTACTCCATGTTACAAGAAAATCCTTCTCTGCTTAAATTGCAAACCAACAGTGTATCTAATCCATCAATTACTTTGTCTTTGTGAATCATTTTAAAAGTAGGTGGTAAATGATCAAAACCGTTTTAAATATAAAGCCCATAGTCACATGGGGTTCTTTTATGAATCAAAGTTTTCACTTGTCCATGTCCCATGTGTTACTGGAAGCACTGAAGTGGCATATAGTATATATAGTATAGGACACAGAGAGCCACTCTGCTAATCGGTCCCCACAGCCCTGATGGTACACTCTACTGCAAAAGCAATTTTCATTTTGAACTCCAATACCCTTTAAGAGAAAGCCAGTGCTTCAAAAATAATCATATCATGGTCTGAGTGATTTAGGATCTCCATTTCCATAGCATATGTCCTGTTCCATTTCTACTGTTTCCCTTACCTCTCCCTTTGCCCTTTTTATGCCTAGAGATGAAATCCCTTTCACTTTTTTTTTTTTGAACACAAGTACTAGGAGGAAGGATAATGTGATACAAGACATTAAAGAATGTTTATTTTCTCAATTATCTTTTCTTTAAGATAAAACCATCAAAGGGAATGACTTTTAATCAGGCACTTCAGTTGTGAAGTAAAAGAGCTCTGCTTTTGAACAGAAACTCGTACTATGAGGAAAGTCTCCCTTAAAAATCAAACAAGCACTGTTGTGACAAAAGAGAACCTGGCAGCAGTTACAGGGCAACTTGCTGGTACTTTCTCAAACCTTTCTTAGCGGGTTCTAAAGAGAGTTTTTATTTTTTTAAGTGAGATCTTAAGGTTGTTACCTATTGAAACTACTAATCTTTCACTACTGCTGCTGACAAATGGAACTACACTGCTTCCCTCACTGGGAATTCACCCTGCAGATGGATGAAATGCTGAAAAGAAAAAAAACTTTAAATTTCAACTGAAGAGCAAAATTGGTAACAGGACTATTATTACTAGAATATTCTTGGAACATCTTTTTAAGTTAATGAAAAAGGTAAAAATAGAGAACATCTGCCAACTAAACTTGAAATGTAAACCAGAGTTAAGAAACAAAATCAGACTTTTAAATTTTAAACAGGTAGAAACAGCAAAAATGAATGAGAGATTATATTCAATTTTGTTCACCAAGCATCAACTATTATTCCTCTCATGTTCTTAATTACTATTTATTTATCTATTTCAAACTTAATGAAGAGGATCTACACTAATGCATAGTTTTGTATCTAGTATATACCTGAAGGATGGGATACTGAAATCTAGAGCTGACACACACATGCCTAAATATTCAGCGTATATGATTAAATGCTAGTCAGAGCTATTCTAAATGATAGCTGTGCACACAGAGTATAAAAATGCCAAAATATTACACACCACCAAATTCAGTTGCCTCTTGCTCAACAAGCCTTAATCAAATGGGAAAAGTTAAATTGAAGAGCTGCTTTGTGAACATGCATTTCAATAAACCATAATGTTTGTGAAATCAGAACATGGGGAAAGAAGGTATCAATAAAAAGAAAGTAATTCCCCATGAAAATTACTCATTTACCATTTTCAAGTACAAATTTTGGGAATATCATTGCCTACTGATGCATAGTAATAAAGGCAAGTTTATCAGTAAAAAAATGATCTAAGATTTTATATACAAGGAAAAAACAGAAACAGAGCCTTAGTAACCCATATTTGAACAGGTCTTGATTGTCAGTTTACCTTAGCTTATTTCAAAGCATATATGTATATATTTCAGGTTACTGCGTTAGTAGAGAAACTCAGGATATGAATGTTCCATAAAATGTCCCCCCAAAACAATCTACATCATTCCCATTTCTATAACTGGCACCATTCAATTTGGCACAAGGGAATAATTATACGGCCTAATAACAATTTGATTTTCATCTTAGAGAACTGTTACAGGTTAGGGATATGTTTTGAGCTAACCATGTCAAAATACAGTGTAATCGTAATTTACAAATAATTATCTGATGTTAATAGTGCATTATGCCCAATGTAGAATGAATCTTTCCACCAGACAGGGTTTAAGCACTAAGAAATTGATTACCAAATGCAATTTCTAGTGCACATACTCTTGTAGCGCATGGAATCAAGAACGATTATCTCACAAAAACTGGCATTGGGGGTGGAAAGAAAGTTGTATCTAAATTTATCATGTAACCAAAGTATATCACTGTAATTCTCAGCATGTTTTCTGAAATTTAGTTTTTATTAAATTTTATTAAATTTTAAATTTTATCTAAATTAAATAATTTAATTTTAATTTAAAGTTTATTTAAATTAAATTTTATTTATTTTTTTTAATTTTAAATTTTATTAAAATTATGTTTTTATTACACTTCCAATTTGAGTCTCTGATTTGATAAAATAAAAATATTTCAGAAAAATGGGATAAGTTTGATATCACAAAATCAAGATTTGATGAGGAATGAATGTAATGTTTTGTTGTCCTTCAAAACATGAATTTTACTATCTAAAGTAGCCGTGTGACTTCAAATGCTACAGTCCAATATAAATATGTAAGTATCCATATAATTTAGCATTTTTACCAAACTATGCAGGCATATATTTAATTTAAAAGGTTGAAAAAGCTGTGATTATAATTTGAGTTAATTCATATGTGTGTTATTCTCTTTTTCAGGGGTCGAGGAACTTTCCTTCAAAGGGTAAAATAGTAGATCAAATATTTTAAGCTTCGTAAGACACATAGTTCTTGACACATCTACAAAATTCTGTAATGTAGCACAAAGGCAGGTACAGATAATACATTAAAAAATTGTGTCACTGTATACCATAACACTTTACTTTCAAAAAATGTGGTAAGTCAGATTTGATCCTTGGGTGGTAGCTTGCCAAGTACTGTTCTATTTCCATAAGCAAAAAGGTATGCTGAATTTTTAAAATTTTCTGTAAAACATTATAAATTATTCATGTTGTGTCACATTTTGATCACTTTTATTGAAATATCATATCAGAAAGAAACAGTACTAGTCAATTATAAAAATTCCAAATAGCCTAACTTCTGCTTTAAATCTTTCATTCAGATAAGAAACTAGTTCCATTTATTGAATGAATAATGTCCTTTTGTTTTGAAGGTCATATACAAAGTTTGAAATACATCCATTCAAAAATCCATTAGAACTTCTGTTTTCACACTAATGAAGTTGTTTAAAATGTGAGCAAAAATAGATAAATATAGGTGACTTAAAAATCCTTTCTATTACATAGGGGCCTCCCTGGTGGCGCAGCGGTTGAGCGCTACACTGTGGAGCTGTCTGTGGCGCGCGATGCGAGTTCGACGCCCAGCTGGGGAGATTCCCACATAGCGCGGCAGACCTCTCCTGCGTCGCCCGCTGCTCCCCTCAGCAGTGTATTTCTGATCTGCCTGTTCTGCTCCCCACTCTGTCTCTGGTGAGTCCTCTCGCCACCCCACTCCTCTGGCTTGTGCCCCAGCTTGTATATATAGATAAAAAAAAAGGGGGGGGGATTTCGGAGAGGGATCTCTCACCATGTAAAAAAAAAAATCCTTTCTATTATATAACATGCATGACTGACAATGGAAAATCGACACAAATGTGTATTCCAAAGAGATCAGAAAACAATAGGGATCTGTCACTAAATGCATGCATTTCTGCAGTTCAAAAGGTCAACTTGCCCTTTTAATGTTACTGAAGTTCATTTTAATAGCTGGAAGTAAAACTGACTGCTCATCCAAATTAATGTAATTTACCCACATCCCCAGAAAACAGGTAAACAAGGAAAAATCAGGAGCTAAAATAAAAGAGTAGACCAATGAGTATGTTTTCCAACCGGTATGCTCACTTCACACCTCTAAAAGAAATAATATTGTGATAAAACTCTAGTGATGTGTTCACACTTATTCATGAGTGGGGAAAGCCCACACTGATTTACATATCCACATCCATTAAGAGTGTGACTATGCTATCAACTTATGTCAATGCATCTTATAATACTTCTAGTTTAGACTTGTTATCTTATAAATCATTTGTGCATTAATTATAGGTACTCAATTTAATTAAATTTGATGATCAGGTTAAGTATTTGGAGACAGCTATGGATATACAAATAAACATGGGTCCAGAAATTTCAAATTTTGGGGTCTTATTGTTAACATATTAAAGGTCAGAGTCACAAATCTAATGTTCAAGACCAGTTTATTTCTACCTGATGAAATAATAGTCATGGACATTTTTTGGTAGAAATATCACTTATGCTTCCTTGCCTACAAAATTCTGACTCATGACCTCAATGAGAAGCACTTTCATAGAACTCCAGCTATATTTTATCTAAGCCATTGCCATGTTTACCAAGATTCACTTTTATTTTACAAGTAAACTATAGACTCCTTGGGCAAAGTGTCTTTATTTCTTTTACATCTGCTTTCCATATAATACAAAGCATATAATACACAATAAAACCTTGGTATGTAAACAAATGTTTTTGTAAGATTTCTTATACTCTACTAGACAGTAGACTACATAATGTGTTTCTTTAACAAGAATCACTGCATTATTACACTCAATAAAATATTTACAACTTTGAGTTTGGTTTGAATCACCCAGAAAGGGGCCATCCTGGTGGCGCAAAGGGTTAAGTCTCAGCACTATGAAGGTATCGGCAGCCACTGCAGCAGAAGTTCGATCCTCAGCCAGGGAGCTTCCCACATGGTGCAGCAGATCACTCCTGCCTTGCCCGCTGTTTCCCTCAGCAATGTATTTCAGTAGATCCGCCTGTTCTGCTCCAGACTCTCTCTCAGGTGAATCCTCTCACTACCCCCACACCTCTGGCTTACACCCTAGTTTTTAAAAAATTAAATAAAATAAATCACCCAGAAAGGACCTAAAATAATGAGATATTATCTATTCTATAAGGTCAGAGAAAGCCGAAAAAAAAAGAAAGGGATATAGAATTAATCAAAATGACAATGCATTCATGAGGTATGCAATAGGAGACACTCAAGTCATTTTTTTTCTTTTTTAAGATTTATTTATTTATTTATTTATGCATAGAAGAACTGGGGTGTAAATCTGGGGGGTGGGGTGAAAGGATTCACCAGGTAGAGTGGGGTGCAGAAAAGGCTTATCTACTGAAATACATTGCCACGGGAACAGCGGGTGAGTCTGGAGTGGTCTTCTGTGCCATACGTGGGTTAGATCCCTGGCTGGAGACTGAACTCAGGCCTTAGTGGTAGCTGTATGATAGCACTTAGACTTAATCCCTATGCCACCGTGGAGGCCCCCACAAGTCATTTTTTTTTTAATTGATATAACAATGTCTTCACTTTTGCGGGGAACATTTTTAAAGGCCAGTGAGAATAGGCTTCTAAAAAAGGATTGCAAAATAAACTTATATTTGGAAAAAATGATGAGAAGTAAACATTTTCTATGTAGATAATCAGAGCTAAATTTTCTAAATAAAAATAACTTCCTTTCCTAGCCAACACAGAGATTAAAATTATTTTGGGTTTAAGTCTACATTATAAATCTATATATCAATTTAACTGAACTGTAATATGGAAAACAGATATCAATTGGTACCATAAGTTAAAAGGACTATGGTTTTGGTAATAGTTGTGTCTGTCTGCAATGACACACAAAAATACAAAACACACTGCCAAAAGATATTTAATTTAATTCTAACATAAAGCTAAAGTATCCACATTATTTTAAAATTGAAAAAAATAATCAACAATAGTTAAAGGATCCTGAACAAAAGAGAACACTAAGTATTCAGCAAGTCCCATTACTTTTTCTACTTTCTTTTTTGTTTGCAAAGCAAATACAAAGAAAAATATGGTAAGCTAGTAGCTTTAGAAGAGTCCCACTAGTAACAGCAAACACCCCATAGCTCTTATTAGTCTGTCACTGATCCATGAGTTTATACATTCTTCCAATCTCCTTAAAATAGCTTTTTCAGTTCAGTAATACTATTATTCATATTTTAAAAATGCAGAAAATGAGTATGAAAAAGTTAACTAACTTAACAGAAGTCACAAAGCTAGTAGAGGGTGGAACAGGGCTTAAACCTAAGAAATGTGGTCCAGGGTCCATATAATTAATCAAAGCATTACTTTTTTCAAATTATTTCATCACAAACAAAAACTATATTTCAAGTGTCTTCAGTTTGACCACTTCTTATACACATGTCTCCCCATGGTGTAGAGTATCACTAGAACATAATAGTCATTCAAAGGGGAATTTTATTTGAATAAAGACACTATGGATAGTTGCTACTTCAGCTTTCTGTTCTCTCATCAAAAGTATATTAATATCTGGAGAAGAATCAAAACAAATCATTGCAAATTGAAAACCCAAGGCAGTGAACTGCTTTTATTTCTAGAGTCAACAAGAGACTAAAGCTGGCACGCTTTTTGGAAGAGATGGGGAATTTAGGCAAAAATAGATGAGGTAATTAAACACCCATGTAGGACATATGGCTTGGAGATACCTTTCCCCTGAAAAATAGTCATTCACAAAGGGAAGCGATGATGGGAAGTAAGTTTTCTGAGAATGTGCACATGGACTGTAGCCAACGGCATATATTATGGACTTCATTCTTAAAAGTAAAGGAACCTCACAACTATTCACATCTGAGGTCACTCAGAACCAGAATTTGCCCTGTGATCAGGTGGGTAACTCATTATTCAGCAGAAAATCACTATGGACCACGAGGATTTTCCTTTCTCTAAATTATAATTTTCTAATTTGAAACCTTTTTTTTTTCTTTTTCAGACACTTTACCCCTAATTTTTTATTTCACTATTTGTTTAATTTAATTTCTTAGAAAAGCTATGTCATAAGCCATCTGATAACTTTGCAAATGCAAAGAGCCAATGTTGTGGAACAGACAATCTAATGACATAGTGTTTAGTGTTCCCTAAAGCAGGAGACAGATGAAGAGAAACGGTGAACCGGCAACCTTAGCATAATTAAGACAAGCCTGAGTGCTTGCCATGGTGCCATTACATTAATCTCACATCAGTGGCACCTGGCTAAAATTTATGAGATATGTAAAAGGGGCCTTTCCAACTGACCTTGATAAGGCAGAGTTATTTATCACGTGAGAGAATAGTCAGCAAGTTAGAGTAGGGTAGCGGGTGGGGGGTGTCAATGAAGCATATTAGAAATAAGTTGGCAGAGAGATTTAAGGGCAGTGGGATGCAATACACTTTGAAAAGATCAAGAAAAGTATTTCTAGTACTATGAACCTTAAGCATCCTTAATAAGTAAAACATAAAATCATGCATCTTGTTAATAAGCGATAAAGATGAGGGACAAAAGAAAATGCCAAAATATAGACTGATGCCAGTTCATTCATTCAATAGTGTTTAATGTGTTTACTAAACAAATGAGACTTTGTGGTCACAATGGATTCCAAATGATTTCACCCCAAATAAATAAGCAAAATATATTCACTGTGAGGGCCTCCCCGGTGGCACAGCGGTTGAGCGCTGCGCTGTGGAGCTGTCGGCAGCGGCGACGCGAGTTCGACGCCCGGCCGGGGAGAATCCCACATGGTGCGGCAGACCTCTCCTGCCTCGCCCGCTGCTCCCCTCAGCAGTGTACTTCTGATCTGCCTGTTCTGCTCCCCACTCTGTCTCTGGTGAACCCTCTCGCCGCCCCACGCCTCTGGCTTGTACCCCAGCTTGTATGTATAAATAAAATAAAATCTTTAAAAAAAATATATATATATTCACTGTGACTTCCTGGAGGGTACTGTTCATTTTAATCACTATTATATCTCTAGGGCCAATTGTACAGCTTGGGATATTTTGGTCCCAATAAATCCCCATATCTTTTTAATGGCTAGCTGCTTCCTGTTCTCCAGGCCTCAGTTCATACATCATCTCTATAGAGAAGTCTTCCCTGGTCATCCCATCAGAAAGACTCAACAATGACATAGAACTGTCATATAACGTCTACATGCCCACTACTTGCTTTTATTCCCTAGACCTGAGGTCCCCTGTGCTTCCTATTCAACTTTATTTGCCAATACAGACCTGATACCTATTATAGAACACAATTTTTAATAGCTGAAAGAAATAAAAGGGGTGTTCATTAAATACATATTGAAAGTTAATAAAAAGGAGTAATGGCCATTATGCTTCAAAAAATTATTTTGGAAGATTCAGAAATTGTCAGTAAAAACAAATTGAAAATGTAATAATAACTATTATTTCATCGTGAAAAAAGTAGTATTACAATTAATCCATTCTTCATTGTTTATTTTTTAAAATCTCAGGGTTTTTCAGAAGTTGCCATTAGTGTTACTACATGTGATAAGCCTTTTGTAAGCCACAACCAGTTTTTTTTTAATGTTCATTTACTCTACTTCTATGTGAAACATACCACAAAAAATACTAGTAGCTAAAATCTATAGAAATTGCTGCAATATAAATGACAGTTTATTCCTGTCCATAGGCTAACAAGTCAGCACAATGGGGCCTTCCTTTTATCTTTGTGTAATGGACAATTTGAAGGTTTCTTTTTATCAAATGTAATTGAACCACACTTCTACAAAAATAGAGGTAGATGGATAAAATTCTGTCTTTACACAATGAAAGCATTATGGTCTTTCAGAGAGGATTTCATATAGACAAAACGCTGGGTTAAACAGATCTGACTGATTTTACACCATACCAGTACCAAAAAGTCGTTTTAATTTTAAATTCTACTTCTCTATGATTTCATATTTGATACCTGTCCTATGCTGAGTTCATCAAATCAGACAGAATGAATCTCGCTAGGCTTCTCCTACAACTTAAATTTATAGTATTAAATGCTAGATATGTTGGTGGCTATTATTTTTAGAATGGGGTAGAAAGCAGTCTTTACCTTTGAAAGTGCCCAAATTAATGGAATATATTGATATTTGGAAAAACAAAAAGGTTGACTTGCCTCACTTTCTAGTATAATTGGTCACTTAAAAAATCCAATTAACATTCATACCCAGTGAGAAAATCATTCACTTCTGTCATTTGTTTGGATTCTGAAACTTGCTTCCAAATCTATGTCAAAGGTACAGAATATAACTGCCCTTCAACCATCATAAAAATTTTGCACATTTTATCTTCAAGTAGATTGGAGATTAAAAAATTCACACCTGTGAGACGAAAAGTTTTAACATTCATTATATCAAAAAATTAAGCATGGTTTTTCAATATGAGTTTTGTGAATTTTAGTGAACATAATTTGATGAATACTTTCTAAAAAACAGTGAGTTGGCAGAGTAAAGTAAGTAGGAGAACAAATGGAATTTCTTTACATTCAATGTCTCTACATAAGATGAATTTCTCTTGCTTTCTATCAATACAGGCACTACAGGTAACAATATGAAGACTTAATATCATATTTAATGTTTAAAATACCAGATTTAATGTTTAAAATATCAGATTTAATGTTTGCTGCTTACTTTACCTAAGTCTGTCAGATTGCCATTTAAATTTTCTTACTTGAATTATTGGAATTTCATAAGTATTAAATTTTCAAGCAATAAATCAAATGTTGATTTCATTTCTAGGAATGTTCAGAGAGGGTGAAAGTTGTCATAATGCTTATATTTTATAATTCTATAAATTAATGATCCTGTTTCATTAAAAATCAGCTGCATACTTATAATTATTAGCATCAAAGCAATAAGTGTTAATAATAAGGTCATTATAATACTATGACCATCATATAATTTCTATTCATCTTATCCTATCAATTTTTCTCTTTGTATTCCGATTAATTTCATGAGGTAATTTTTGTTTTTCTAATTAACCAACGACCTGTTAAAGCATCCATTTTTTAAAAAGAAAAAGTCAATGTAAGAGGCTCACTTTTCTTTTAAAATTTGGTAGAACCTAATCATTTTTCATAGTTGGTATTGAAGTGTAAATTTTTTCCTTTAAAATTAAATTAGAATTTCATGAATGTACAGGTCATTAATTTCTAGAGTGAGTACTTATATTAAGGACAATACATTAATTTAGGAGAGGGTAGAAAAAGACTTGCTTAAAGAGACTGAAAATGCTTAATTGTAAAAGAGAAATGTGATTTTGTTTTAAAGTTTAGAAAAGAATCATTCCTCGTAACAGAACTTAATCATTTTAACAAAGAGCAAACATGATTTAGAATAAATCATTTTTCTCTATGTAACTGATATAAAACAGAAATAAATCTTTCTTGAAAAGAATCTGGAAATCTTCCTCAGACAATGGAAAACAAATTGTTTAAAAATAAAATGAGATCTTAAGTTACAATTTCATTCCAAAACAGACTGAGTAAACCATGAAAGGTGGCACCTCACTATCTGTTCAAATCCGACAAATACTGACAATCTAGTTTGCTGCCTCAATCACAGTAGTTGTTAGATATGTAGAGATGTGGGCCTCCCTGGTGGCGCAGCGGTTGAGCGCTGCGCTGTGGAGCTGTCGGCAGCTTGCGATATGAGTTTGACAGCCGGCCAGGGAGAATCCTACATGGTGCGGCAGACCTCTCCTGCCTCGCCCGCTGCTCCCCTCAGCAGTGTATTTCTGATCTGCCTGTTCTGCTCCCCGCTCTGTCTCTGGTGAACCCTCTCACCATCCCATGCCTCTGGCCTGTACCCCAGCTTGTATAAATAAATAAATCTTTAAAAAAAATGGATATGTAGAGATGTTTTACTAGTAGAAAATGCCTGTTAATTTGTTCCTAGAACAATCAATATATTTGTAAGGCAATACACAAAGATCAGTTCTGTTCAAACCAGGTGCCTTACACCAGGGCACCTTAGTTCCTCTTGAGTGATTCATTCACTATAAATGTATAAAACAAAGAAACTAATAATCTTTAATACATACTGGAAAGTTACTGAAGAATAAAATTCCCAATGACATGTAAAAATTAATATGAAATATCTTACCATTTTAATAATTAGCCAAATTTTGACCAATTTTATATTTAAAAGCACCTGCTCTCAACCACATCTAAAGTGCCTTTAACACCTATTTTCTGATGTGAGCAACACTTGTTTACTGGAATACTGGAGTAAATAATTTTATAAACCCTGAAGTAGGTTCTAGAACAAAGGGATCTACTGTTGGAAAAAGGGAACTACAGTGAATGAACACATAGAACATGTAATGAAAGGAAACTGAACTGAATTAAAAATAAAGTTGAAATGAAGACTTAGAGTGTACTGTTAAAGTTAAGATAGGGACTGGAAATCTAACTAAAACATTTAACTATAGGTATCAGAAATGGAGGATCAACGAAGGTAAATGACTTTCTCATGGTCAAAATAATCAGAACACAATCAGTGGACTTGATACTTCTGGTTCTGTTCGGACTATTCATCTTCCAACACTCTAAATAAATTGAAGGAAAAATGGGGGGGGGGAAATAATCACATTCCCTCAAGAATTATCTACTGAAAATATTTCATCCATTTCACCCAAGTAGCATCAATAGTTCTTCATTTTCCTTTTACTAAAATGTATAATTTTTTTAATAAAGATTTATTTATTCATACATACAAGCTGGGGTACAGGCCAGAGGCGTGGGGCGATGAGAGGGTTCACCAGAGACAGAGTGGGGAGCAGAACAGGCAGATCAGAAATACACTGCTGAGGGAAGCTGCGGGCGAGGCAGGAGAGGTCTGCCACACCATGTGGGATTCTCCCCAGCCGGGCATCGAACTCGCATTGTGTGCTGCCGACAGCTCCACAGCGCAGCGCTCAACCGCTGTGCCACCAGGGAGGCTCATAAAAGGTATAATTTTGAAAGTCATCTGAAAATGTCAGAGATCTTATTTTTCTTCTTTCTCTCAAAAGTTTACTAATTTATAATTTCATAAACATAATTTAACTGATTTCCTTTAAAGTTTATCTTTCTCTCTCCATAATATTTAATACAGCACCTGAATTAGTTTATTTGTAAAATGTAATAGTGAGATGAAAGAGCTAGTGTAGTTTAGAAAACATGCAATGGTTGAAAAGTTCTCTCTAAAGTCTTATCAGAATTAAACTCTTCCTTCTGAATTAATGCCATCCATTCATATATAGATATTTAGGAAGTGGAAATCATCCATTTCACCACTGAGTTCTATGTAACGGTGCACTTCAAAAACATTTTCTTTGTATTAGTCAAGCTTACCCATTTCATTTATATCATTGCTTTAACGCTTCATGTTCCAGCCATCTGTGTCACTACGGTTTCTCTCAGCTCTTGGCCATCTTGTTTTCTCCTTACAAAGCAATGCATTGTTTCTAGAAAATCTCTGCATTTAAAGGCCTGAAGCTTCTATGGTGCATTATGTGGTTCATTATATACCATGAAGCTTAAATGAGTGTATCATTTTTCTGTCATTTTCCAAACAGCATCTTTTTATAGTCATTAAATTATGTGCCTGTATGTGTGACATTATAGAATTTTAGGCCTATTTACCTTTCAAAAGAGTAACAAGGGTAATTTGTGCAACTCTGCTTCATTGTGTTATAGTGTTACATTTAATTCAATTATCTAACCAGGGTTATACAATCTATGTCATAGAACACATGATGAATTTATAAAACTGAAAGTCTAAGATATGTATTCATATATTATACAAAATATAAATATAATATGTATAATGCATATTGTGCCAGGGTATGAAAATATCTTTAAAAATCATTTCATGTCATAATCAACACTGCTAAGTTGAACATTTAGAATTATATTTTAGAAAATTTCAAACTCTAAGGTTACTACAATGTTTTCTGATGGTCACTAAATAACCCTGAAGTGAACTATTCTACCATTTAAACAATGTCACATCATTCAGTGCTGTTCATATAAAAGATTAACATAGCAGGACCTGAGAAATAACTATTTCCAACCCAGTCACTTTGTAGAGAAGGACAATGAAACTCAAAATGTTAAATTGTAAACTTGATTACAATGTGACTCAGTGACAGAGTTGTAACTAGAACCCAACAGGTCACAGTGTTATTGAGAATCAGGCTAAATTAGGTCTTTGAAACTTTGAATTCACTTTCTTTTATTCGATCATCTCTCTTTATCATCACAACATCTTGCGATGTGAACATTACCACCCTAATTTATTATGGAAGGACACAGACTCTGGGAAATGTTATGATTAATATGAACTCACATACATACCTTGAGTCTGTCCATAACATTTATTTCAGAAACATTTCAAGGCAAAAAAGGGTAAATGATGTATTTGTTATTCACTATGGACAAAAGAAATGAGATATATTTTATACCACTCCACAAGTGTTTTCCCAACTTGGCTAACTTCCTTAATCATTAGAGTCACTTGAGATTTTTCTGGCTGCACCCCAGAAGTACTGAATCAGAATCTCCAGGGAAGGCGCCTGGGAATTTGTATTTTTAAGTGGCTCCCCAGGTGATTTTGGTAATTAGCCAAGTTTAGAAACCCTGGCAGTACCATTGAAAGTCAAGAGGATGCTGCTTTACAAGTTTAGAATGTTTAGAAGCAAAGTGCACCTATTGTAAAATTGACCCAATCCAGTTTCTCTATTTTACAAACAGGCAAGATAGATGTCTTTGTCACAAGTGGTAGACAAACTGCCAAATACCACCTATATTTCTGGGTCAGAGACAGATTGGAACTCCACCAAGAGAAACTGGGCATTTGTACTTGGTCTATTTCCATGGCAGAGACAAAACAATTCTAATCTTACTGATCTTTTCATTAAAGAATAAAGCAATCTCAGGGCATTAACTGCTGACAGTAATGCAGACCATGGATTTCACGGATTAGCCAGACCACAAACAATCTAGAACATGTCCACAGAACAAGTCTTTGTTTGTGTAGTACAGGAGGCAAAACAGTAATCAGTCTGCCTTGAACTGTTGGGTTTAATCATTCAATACAGCATTTGTCATTTAAAAATCCATATGCCCATAAGCATAGAAACAGTCTCTCATAAATGTTTACAGATTCTTGATTATTATCACATAATGTAAACAGTATTCCACCATTTTGAAGCTCTTTTACATATATTAGTTCACTTTACCCTTACAATAGAACTCAGAAGTAGATGGAAACGTCAATAAATTGAAAGGATTATTATAATTAAAGTGCATTCTTAGCCGAATGCAAATATCTTTAAGTGTATCTGATTTACTTTTGGTTTCATGCAGAACAAGATATATATCATCCCTTACACTCTCTGAAAACAATTTTAAACTCTAAAATATTCATTAAATTCTTTATAAATGAAAAATTATTTATGCAATGCTGATTTTGAATGCTATGTTTAAGATTAAAAAAAGAAAGTGAATCAAGTAATCAAGCTGTGTTACTTTAAATATCAAGCATATAGACCCACTGACTTATTTCTTCAAAACAACTCCTCAGATATACCAAAGGGATTCTTCATATGCAATGGCTCAGCTAAAAAAAAAGTGACTATAGTGAAATAATACAGTGAAAAGTTTGTTCATGAAAATATAAATTGATTTTAATAGTTATACACATGCTAATTAAACCCAAAATCTAAAATTATCATTCTTTATTCTTCTTATTTATTGACAAGTTTATGTTCCCTCACTAAAGTCCCAAATGTCTAACTTTGGCAAAACTTCTCAGTGTTACTCTTTCTGTTAGAAGGACTTCAAAGATAAAGTTCAAAACATTTTCTTCCTGGACAGAGTGAACAAAGCTAGGAAAGTTACCATGTGAGGAGAATGCTATTAGAGCCAAATATTCAAATACCAGTTACAACAAAGAACTACTTGGACACACTAACATTTATCAAAGTTATTTTTCAATGTAATATTATCAACAGGTTCAAATAACAATACACATTTTTCTCATGAGAGAGACTCCATCTTAGTTTCTAATTAAATAACTTTTGTACAGTTCCTTTTCTTTCCAGCACAAAAGTTCTTTTTTCCCTCCATCCTTTCTCTCCTTCTTTCTTTGTTGATACTGTTTACTTCCAAGTCTGCCTCTGAACTCTCTGTCTAATTAGCTCTTGATAGATCTGCTGCCTTGTTTCCACAAACATTTAATTCTGCCGTCAGTCCCATTTACATTACAGCATGTTGCATTGTCTTTTACCAGCCTAATTTTGTTTGAGTGAATGTAAATCCCATTAAGCAGTCACCTATTAGAGTGTGGCATATAAACTCCAAAAGCCTCTTTATTACAAGAGTGAACATAAGGCCCAACTGATAAAAGATTTCTGGAGCATTTCAATTTAGGGTCTACTTCAAATATTCTGTTTCTGCTTTCAACTCTGAGAGCTCACTTTTTCAAAGTATCTGAGTATTTGCAAAGTATTAGAGTATCTTTGAACTTTTATATTCCACAGCAAGACCATACATAAACACCATTTGCTTATTGTCAAGAAAATATTTACTTATATCTAAACATATGGCAATATATAATTTCCCCCTTTTTTGTCATTTCATCCTCCTCCCTGGTAACCCAACCACATTATTTTCAAGAAACCGATGAAGGTGCTTACAAACATTACGTTGATTTGCGGGTCCCCTTGGGATGAGCTCTTCTTGAATACTAAACAACTGTGCAGAATTCCAATAATCCTCAGTGTTTTCACATGCATTTTCTAAACAGGGGTAAGACATACCATTCTGAGATAACAGCTCAACAAGTGAGGAGCAGATATTGGCATGAGAATCAAACAGGTTCCCAGTATATATTGAATGTAATTTGAAGCTCAAAACAAGAGAAGCAAGAAGTAAGAAAGTTCTGGGACGATAAAGTGGCTAATTGATAGCACTACTGATACTTATATCAATATACCTTCTCAGATTAGTTCCAGGTACCAATTTCTCCCTAAGTAAGGGCTCAGTATAGACTTTTCCCAAAGCTGAAGAGTCATTCAGCACTATGGTCACATAACTGTGTGGTTTAAGGTAAGGGTGAGAATGGCTTTCTTTCCATTTCCTCCTGGTAATAAACTCAGAAAGAAACCCATGAAGTGTAAACCCTCACACACAAAATTATTTCTCACCCCTGCAGGCTTGTCAAAGCCAATATTTCAGGAAAGCACAGGTTGCTGAAGGGGACTGTGATTTTTTGCCTGCTGTGAATTTCTAAGGACAACAAACATTCCAAAAGAGACTGTAGCCAAAATTGTTAATAACTTCACACAGTTATTTTGCCATGACGACAAAATCTACAAGAAGATTGAATAGTTATTAGGTTAGGCATGAAGCCTATTTGTGTAGAAATAAAAATACATTTGGTCTCAAACACTAGTTATAGAGTCGACCTGGATTAGAAATCTTAAAACATGAGAATGATTTTGACAAGTATATGAAATGTAAATAATTACTAACACATATCCAGTTTGTTATAAAGAGTATATAAGGAAAAACAGTATTTAAACTGAATGGTTTATATTATTCTAGGAAAATACAGATCACAAAATAATTGGGCATCAGAAATAGATTTATAATATAAGGCTTTGTATCAATACACATCCATACTAAAAAAGATCCAGGTTTTCAAGTAAATATTACCTGAATTTAATGTATTGAATATCTTGAATATTCAGGTTCAAAAACACCCAGGAGTATATATAAAATAAAAATTCTTAGGTGACAGATTCTTTATTTCTTTTTACATATGTTTTGTTTTGCATTAACAGTTTGGTTATATTTTACATATAGGTAAGGAGTTTGACTATTTTTCTGCCCGTTGCATAGTATTAAGGAAAACATTTTTATTCAGCTTTGATATAATTAAGTAGTTCACAATAGCTAACATGAGTTCATGCTGGTCCACTTAGTTGTTCCTTCATGATCATTTCAATTTTAACTTTTAGTTAAAATCACAATTTCAGTTAAATCACAAATTACAGTTAAATCACAATTTCAAAGGGAAAGACACATGTTAGTTTAGTGTCACATGTTTCTAAAATAGGCAATTAACTGTATTACCTTGGTTCTTGTGATTTACTAAAGCTTTTCTGAAATATAAAAGTGTACAAATACTTTAAATGAAACTAGAAGAAACATAAGTGATTTATAATTAGTATATTGGTTATTGAAGGAATTTGAAAGTCACTAAACATATTAAAGTTTCTAGATACATCCAGGCTTCTGTATTACCTGTGATATTTACAAAAATAACCTTTAGCAAATTTTAAAAAAATGTCATTTATCAGCATACAATCTATTTGATTACAAGTGGCTTATATAACCTCTGTGAACCTCAGTTCTCTCTTTAAAAATGAAGAAGATATCTACTTAAATTGTCAAGATCAAAGGGATATTAGACAAACATTTGCTGCACTCTTAATGCAAATCACACATTGCAATAAGCATTAGGTATATGCTAATGAACAATACCTATTTTTCATGGATGTAGTGAAGAAGCATCCAAAACACATAAAAAATTACAAATGTGATAACCTCTGCTATGAACGAAGACAGATTTTGGCCTCTCAGCATGTTTTTCCGTTCACCTTTCTCTTATTAACCTATTTTTTTGTTTTTAAAGTGAACCTGCCATAGCGCCTCCTTGATGGTGTAGGGATTAAAGTCAAAGCCCTATCAAGCTATCACCATCCACTGCAGGATGAGTTTGATCCCCTGCCAGGGAGTTACCCACATAGCACAGAAGATCTCACCTGTCTCACCCACTGCTCCCCTCAGCAGTGCATTTCAGTATATCTCCCTGTTCTACTCCCCACTCTGTCTTCGGTGAATCCTCTCACCCCCATCTCTGCAACTCTGGCCTACACCCCAGTTCTTGTATGAATAAATAAATTAAAATAAATCTTCAAAAATGAATAAAGCAGGCCTTCCCGGTGGCACAGCAGGTTAAAGCACTGTGTTGTGGAGCTCTCGGCAGCGGCGACGTGAGTTCAACGCCCAACTGGGGAGATTCCCACATGGCATGGCAGACCTCTCCTGCCTCGCCCGCTGCTCCCATCAGCAGTGCATTTCCATCGATCTGCCTGTTCTGCTCCCCACTCTGTCTCCGGTGAACCCTCTCACTGCCCCTTGCTTCTGGCCTGCACCCCAGCTTGTATGCAAAAAATTAGAAATAAATAAATAAATAAAGTGAATCTGTCCCAAGAAACTCATGTTAACTGACCCTTCTGCCTAGCCATCATAATATTAACTACATGATTCATCCCTCTTCAGTGTCCTTATTTCCCTGTTCACTCCAGTGATGGAGCTGGTAAGAGTTACATTCTTTGCAGTAAGAACACAACTGTGAAGATAATATGAGAACAGACCTGCTTTGAGCCTTTTTTGTCACAATTTAGGAAAAGTTAGTTTTAGTTAAGATAAAGTGAAAAGAGGCCTCCCTGGTGGCGCAGCATTTGGGCACTGCGCTGTGGAGCTGTCGGCAGCGATGACACGAGTTCGACGCCCAACCGGGGAGATCCCCACATGGCATGGCAGACCTCTCCTGCCTCGCCTGCCGCTCCCCTTAGCAGTGTGTTTCCGTCCATCTGCCTGTTCTGCTCCCCAATCTCTCTCTGGTGAACCCTCTCACCGCCCCACACCTCTGGCCTGCACCCCAGCTTGTATGCATAAATAAATAAATCTTAAAAAAAAAAGATAAAGTGAAAAGAGAGAAAATTAAAGCTGATAAACTAACAGTCAGACAGTGTTCTAAACACATGGTATAACCCCTGAATGTACATTTACTTAGCCAAAATATTCCTGAACTTCCCACTTTTATCAGCCAACGAAATCCCTCCATTAGATTAGGTTTTACTCATCTACAATCAAATTGGCTATAATTTAAATGGACAGAAGACAATGGGGACAGGCCAGTGTTTCAAGCACAGAAAATATGAAGGTCCTGCATGAGATACTGAAAATGTTAGTGTATATGAGTTACTACAAACATAACAGTATTATCACTGACCCATAAAAGTCTTTATAGATATTTCTAGATCTTAATTTGAGGCCCTGAAGTGATACTCTTTTTTTTTTTAAAGATTTATTTATTTATACATACAAGCTGGGGTACAGGCCAGATGCGTGGAGCGGCAAGAGGATTCACCAGAGACAGAGTGGGAAGCAGAACAGGCAAATCAGAAATACACTGCTGAGGGGAGCAGCGGGCGAGCAGGAGAGGTCTGCCGCGCCATGTGGGATTCTCCCCGGCTGGGCGTCGAACTCGCATCGCTGCTGCCAACAGCTCCACAGCGCAGCGCTCAACTGCTGCGCCACCAGGGAGGCCCTGAAGTGATGCTCTTAACCTAAAAAAAAAATCCATCAGATTCTCTTCACTTATAATTTTATTTTATTTACTGTACTAGTAAATGGAAAGAGTTGTTCCAAAGGCAAATATTATATAGAATAGTAGGTGAGAGAAGAAATCAGATATGGGAAAGGCTAAAAAGGGGAAAAACTGAGTGAACCAATGGGCTGACAGCCTTTGGGAATCCAAGAACTGTGTATAGAAAAGGAGCCCCCTAACACAGCTACACGGAATTAGGAAGAAAAGAAACTGAAGACAGTAACTACCTAATCCCCAACTTTGCCTAAGGCCACCCTTGGCTACTTAATGTACCTATACTTTATTTTTTTTTAATTTTTATTTATTTATTTTTGCATAGGCAAACTGGGGTGTATTAAGCTGTGAGGTTGAGAAGATTCACCAGAGACAGAGTGGGGAGCAAAACAGGCAGATTTACTGAAATACACTGCTGAGGGGAGCAGTGGGCGAAACAGGAGAGGTGTGCTGGCCATATGTGGGTTAGTTACCTGGCTGGGGATTTAACTCAGGCCATAACAGTAATAACGATGAGACTTAACCCCTACAGGCCACCAGGGAGGTCCTGTATCGTACATGTTAAATGAAATGAGGGTAGTCTGAAATACCGCTTTCCACCATTACAAATTTGAAAAATTTGCTTTTTTTGAAACAATGAGTTTAATAGTTTTGAAATATGTTTTCACTTGTCCCATCTGAATGTTTTAGAATAATAGTTATACATAGTTTGATAATTGCTATTCTTTGTAAGTAGAAAACTCATGGATTCTTAAAAAATCTGACAACTAGAGTATCTGGATTCTTGACAGTCACTTTGATTAATAGAAGTTATATTTATCAGAATAGAAGGGATTCATGAGAAACACCTGATTTAGTTAGATATCTGATGGAGAATTTATAATTGTCATTTATTTTACAGATTACTTGTTGCAGTACCTCAATATCCTAAATCAGTCATGCCTACAAAAGCAAACTCCCTTTTACTGTCTTTGTGTATCTATGGTACCTATTAAAATAGTACCTGAGAAATGTTGTTTAAATTCAAAGGGAGTTTTTGCCTGAAGGAGGACAGCAGAATTAGGCCCGATGGGAGTTCTGTCTGAGTATGGAGGGGAGAATTTAGTCTACTGGAAGGACAGTTACTAGCTAGGGATTTAACTACTAGAACAAAGTTTTAAGGAAGAAAGGAAGTGACAATATTATAGGGACTTTTGTTCCCTCACTTTTCCCAAGCAGGGAACAACAACAACAACAAACATAATTGGACAGATTAGCTCTAAAGCCAAAATAAATAAATAAATAAATAAATAAACTTAATTGAATAGACTAGCTCTAAATTATGACATTCTGAAATTAGAGCTCTATTGTCATAGAAATACAGCTTCCTTGTCACACAAATTCTATAGCAGATTCATGAGACCAAATCTGTCAGTCTTGTAAAAGCAGTTTGAAAATATGACGTAAATATCTCCCCTAGAGTTTACAAGTATTCAAATCTTTAACTACCAAAATGCCATAAGTACATTTCAGAGCCAATAATTTATATAACCAAATTAAAAGTCCTTTTTAGATTATAAAAGGGGAATATAATAAAGACCATTTCTCCTCATAGCATGTTTGTGTCAGTTTCGGACTTTGTGATATGTTCACATTTTTTATAACAAAAAGTATATGTATTTCAGATGGAGATATATACACACACACACACACACACACACACACACACATACACACATATATACATACTTTTTTTTTAAGAAAAGGAGAGAGGAATAATACAAAGTCCATCATGAGGTCTTCACATAGTCTTGTTCTCCTTTATTCCCATCCCAAAGTTACCACCGTAAGTCTAAACAGTGCCCTCTAGCTAACTTATACACACACACACACACACACACACACACACACACACAGGCATTGTTTCATTTGACTGTTGTAGCTTTTACCATAAAATGATTAAGTAAAAGGAATGTAAATTTTAAAATCAAAATGCAAATTAAGATTCTAGACTCACAGCCTTCAATGTGAATGTATCCTAGAAATCACCCATCTGGTTTAATAGCTATATGGAAGAGAGGCTCCTTAGGGCATTCAATTAATCAGTGCAAGAGTTCAGTGAGGCAAGATCTCTTACTTTCTAGTGAGAGACTTTTTTCTAGTGAGAGGACACAAATGGTTTACAGTCACATACCACCTGCTATGCTGTGTCTGTGTTTGCATGTATGTATGTGTATTAGTTGTGAGGAGTGAAGGCACAGCAGACTAATAAAGAAAAAATATCAGTGACATTCTGTTCAGTACGACACATTTTTGACATATGTGTCTAATAGAACATAGCGTCTAATAGAACAAGACTGAAAAAAACATAGCCAGAATAACTGTGTGTGTGTGTGTGTGTGTGTGTGTGTGAGTGCATGTGCCTGAGTTAAAAGTGTACATTTGAATGTGAAACGATTACTCTAGTGGAAAGGTATATGACCCCAGAGAAAAGGCAACCATTTCCAAGTCTTTGGGTGTTTCTACAGTGATTTCTCCCAAATAATATCCCTACTAACATGCAATGAAGTCGGAAATTTCTGGCAACAGAGCTGTGTATCAGTCATTTAGACCTGAGAAGTTGAATCATAATATTTTTATTTGTCCAAGCATGTTTAAGATTGAAAGTTTTTTACAAAGTCCTTGGCAACAACACATCCTATAGACTAGAAATTAATAAAAGAGAACACAGATGGACAGATGACTCTAAGAAACACTTATAAGTATAAACGGATAGTCCTCCATATACTTTAATCAGATGTAGCAAACTTGTATTTTGTATTTTTAACAGACTTTATACTGGAGTTGTTGTTTTTGTTTTTTTTCCTCACGGAAAGTGTAAATAATTTACATTAAAATTAAGTTAATTTGGGGGCCTCCCTGGTGGTGCAGGGGTTAAAGGCTTAGCTTTATTAGGCTATTGCCAGCCACTGTGGCATGAGTTCGAGCCCAAGCCAGGGAGCTAACCCACATGGAGCAGCAGACCTCTCCTGTAAAGCCTGTTCCCCTCAGCAGTGTATTTCAGTAGATCTGCCTGTTCTGCTACCCCCTCTGTTTATGATAATCCTCTCACCCCAACACCTCTGGCCTACACCCCAGTTCTTGTATGCATAAATAAAGAAAATAAATCTTTAAAAATAATAAAATTAAGTTAATCTCATGGATAATGGTAAATTGGATCCATTTATTCATGGATTTAAAAATGTCTTAAGGGGCCTCCCTGGTGGTGCAGCGGTTAAGCGCTGCACTGTGGAGCTGTCGGCAGCAGCGATCGAGTTCGACGCCCAGCGGGGGAGAATCCCACATGGTGCGGCAGACTTCTCCTGCCTCGCCCGCTGCTCCCCTCAGCAATGTATTTCTGATCTGCCTGTTCTGCTCCCCACTCTGTCTCTGGTGAACCTCTCGCCACCCCACACCTCTAGCCTGTACCCCAGCTTGTATGTATAAATAAATAAATCTTAAAAAAAATAAAATAATTTGATTAACATTTTATATTTGTGTTTTTTTCTGAGTTACAAAATCTGAATGTAACTATCCACTGAAACGGAATACTTAGTAACTAGAGAAATAAAATTTAACAGACTATTAAATCCTTAATAAGCATTCTCTTTAAAACATCATAAATAGGGCCTCCCCAGTGGCGCAGCGGTTAAGCGCTGCGCTGTGGAGCTGTCGGCAGCGGCGACGCGAGTTCGACGCCCAGCGGGGGAGAATCCCACATGGCGAGGCAGACCTCTCCTGACTTGCCCGCTGCTCCCCTCAGCAGTGTATTTCTGATCTGCCTGTTCTGCTACCCGCTCTGTCTCTGGTGAACCCTCTCGCCGCCCCATGCCTCTGGCCTGTACCCCAGCTTGTATGTATAAATAAAAAATAAATCTTAAAAAAAAAAAAACATCATAAATATTTGCAGGATTTTAACATTATTTCTCAATAATATTTTTTGAGTCTCCTTCAGAACAACTGTAATGAAGGGCAAATGACAGAGAAAAGGAGAATCATTTTCATATTACCTCTGGATTATTACAATGAATTTTGATGTATGCCTCTATAAAATAAATATACTTTATTGCACAAGAAACTATCATAACTAAAATTAACTGGGTCAAATGTTTTGTTCATATTCAACCCTCATAATACTTTATGAATAAAAATGCATTTGTTTTACAAATGAGTGAATTAAGGTTAAATGACTACAAACCTTAATGTCTTTGGCTACAATTTTAAAACTAAATTTCTAGGAAAATAGCAGACTTTTGCTTTTCACTTTTGTCTAAAAACAATTTTGAATAAAAAAAATCCAAGTTTACAATAGCAAACACCTACTCTGATTTTTCTTGTGATTCCCAGCTATCGAAAATGGCTGATTTAAAGACAATTTTTATATGTTTTTAAAATATAATTTAAAATCACACCTTTAAAAAATCCAATTTTATAACTGGAAAGAAATGTAGAAATGATCACCTCCAACCTTTTAATTTTAGAAATAAACAATGAGATGCAAAGAAGTGAAACAGTTTAATACTAGATTGTTAATGACAAAAATATTAATAGAATTTAATCTACTACAAGTTCACGGATCTCTAAACATTCCAACACTTAGTAGAATAACATTGTGTATCAATTATTATGTCATATTATTGATTAAAAATAGCAATGACATAATCAAGCATTATAATACCCCTATTCAAATTTGTTTAAATGGAAAACCAATCTGAAAAATTATGACAAACAGAGTAGGGTAATGAAAGGCTATTTGTATTTCACTGCAAATATATAATTACTAAACAGTTTAGACTGTAGGTATTTCAACAACCATTGATCAACAGTTTTAAAGTGTTTCTCTAAAGAAAAAAGGAGGGTAGTGAAAAGTTTTATAACTTAGTGAACCTTTTGACACTTTCTTTGCGGAATTTAAAGGTTAACTTGAGGCCTATTTAAATTCTACCTATAAACATATTAAATAGACCAAGAAAAAAATATGTCTAAATTTCAACAAGAGACTGTTTCAATTCCCTAAGTAACACAAAATAGTGAACTGAAGTCATATGACAAAATAGAGTTCCAAGAACTCAGACTATGAACACACATGTGTATAATTTCTAGAAAATGAAAATATAAATGATATTAAGTTAATTAATCAACAAAGGCTATTAGGCTGAAGTGGCTGTAATCCTGTAGAGGCTTAAGTAACTAAACCAAACTCTACGTCTATCAATGCTTTAAGGTCACAAAATTAAAACTCCAACTACAAACAGCCAACTAGATTTTAAGCTAGAGCCAATCAAACAATCCCACTTCTCTTCTTCATCACCACCTGTATGTACACTGTTCCCCTGATTCCTGGCAGAAAGCACTCCACATCCAGTTTGGTACAGCCAGTTTTGAATCAATTTTGGCTCAAATCAACTCTTAAGTTTTAAGACACCTCTGTATATCTTTTAATAATGAGCATAGATAAAGAGATTTTGAAAAATCTAAACCATAAATACACATCAGTCCACAAATAGTGGTTCCAGATAACAACCTAGGAGAAAAACAATTCAAGGGCTATCTAAAAAATATCTTGGGCAAAAAAACTAAAGATCTACTTATGAATACTTACTTAATTACATAAATATTACCTTTCACTTTTGCAGTGGAAGAGATAGATTATATCAAAAATAATGAAAAGAATTTTAGAGAGTTACCTCTAAAAATCTTTCCAAAATTATAATTATCATAATTTCATAATTATTATCTTTCATAATTCAATGTAGCTCTTAATATTAGAAAATAACTCCAAATAGCGTCTTACAAAACTTACCAAAAATGGTACACCCTCTAAAATTTATGAAAAATAACTTTTATCACATGCAATTTTCTTCATATTTTAATTAACATTAACTAAATGGGTTGAGATGTCATATAAAGACACAGATAATACACAATAACATGTGTAAACAGCACAAACAGACATATACAAGATACCAAAAAGGTATTTTTCACCAGAAATTATTTTCTAGAAAATAAGAAATAGAATTAATACTAAACAAAAAAATATATTTCTTTAAAAAGTTTTAACCAAATTTACCAAAAATATAGGAACAAGCTCTTATTACAATGGTCAACAGTGAGATTGTTACTGACTAAAAAGTCCCTAATCTATAGTATCTTGGTGTGCTGAACATGAATATAACTCTGAAAAAATTTTATTGGCTCTCATTTTGAAGATATTTCATATAATACATTTCATATGCTTCACTGTGTAAATTTATCCAGTAGGAATGCAACAACATCCTAAATCAGCCTA
The DNA here is from genome assembly GCA_004024925.1 of Scalopus aquaticus. Classification (NCBI taxonomy): domain Eukaryota; kingdom Metazoa; phylum Chordata; class Mammalia; order Eulipotyphla; family Talpidae; genus Scalopus; species Scalopus aquaticus. Next base: position 240,194 of record PVIJ01000478.1, read on the forward strand.
GAATGATGTAATATTGCATCACATTGCATAATACCATCATGCACACATCATCCAGAGTTCCAGAGCTGACTGCATCATTTTCTGATGCAATGCAATACTACTGCTAGGTGGCTGCTGAAGTAAGCTGACGTCAGCAGTGCACTATACAAAGCCCCGTCAGAATGGTTGAGCATTGAAAATATTTCAGACTTTGTGTAAGACAGTTTAAGCTACTGTTCCATAGAACTGTTGTCATTTTATCCATTTAGGCACAATACAGAACAGTAATGCCCCAAAAGTGCATTAATAGCATGGACAATTTCTGCTATTTGGGGGGAAGTGACATTTGCCAACCAGAAGAAAAATATCACTTCTCAAGTGAAGAAGGCTTCTCATCTTGACTTCTGATGCAAGGTTGGTGACCAAGGCAAGCCTTGGGCCCCACATACATGCTGTGCTACGTGTACAACGCAGCTTTCACAGTGGTTCAAGGCAAAAGACCATCAATGCCGTTTGTGGTCCCCAGGGTGTAGAGAGAGCCAAGCAACCACAAAAAAGACTGTTACTTCTGCTTGGTTCCTCCTCTTTCTGGCAGAATAACGAAGCAAAAGAAGTCAAGAATAGTCTACCCAAACATTCCATCTGCACTGAGACCAGTTCCACATGGTGAGGGACTTCCTATTCCAGAAACTCCAGCAGAATATTATCTTGATTCAACTGAAGAAGACAAGGGTGAGCCTCCTGTTCCATCAGCATTCAGTGATCCAGATTTTCACTGTGGTGCATCATCCACCCCACACACACTAACACAGGAATAACTAAATGAATTGGTTTGTGATTTGGACTTATCCAAGAACAAGGCAGAATTGCTAGGATCAAGACTCCAACAATGGATCTTCTAGAAGATGTCACAATTACTGTCTGTCGAAAGCACCACCAGCAGTTGGAGCCTTTCTTCAGAAAGGAAAGTACTCTGGTATTCTGCTCAGATATTGAGGGCCTCATGAATGCCTTAGCAATCACTCATGACCCACGAGAATGGAGACTATTTCTACACTCTTCGAAACTGAGTCTGAAGGCTGTGTTTTTGCACAATGGAAACCATCTTCCATCTATTCTATTCCTGAACAGCTGTATAAGAGACAAGCAAAGATATCTAAGAAGTAGTCTATGACTTGATTTTTTACAGGTATTAACCAGGCCTATTACTATTGGCATGCATTTCATGATGCAAACATCAATTTATTGCAGATTATAAAAAAAAATAGAGCCAAAATTAGAATTTGTCATATTCATGTTGAGCACATACAAATGGACAGGAAATGACTAATTTTATTTCAGTAACATGACTTTTGTAAAAATTTCTTGACCAGTGTTATAACTGTCATTATTGCCTTACATAAAGTCAACTAATAAAAATAAAAACCACCTATAAGGATATGATATAAATCCTTCCATTTTGCTTTTAAAATATACACAAATGAAACATATACAAAACTTTATTTTCTAATACAATGAAAAAACTATTTGGAATTAGCATACAAAATAATTTCAGGATTATCATTTTATTTGAAATATAAAAACAACCACAGAGAAAATGAAGAGTTACTTGAGTCTCTATTCTAACTAAATCTAAAATATATTTGAAGGATGATGATTTCTGTAGCAAAGTCTTTATTAATTCTCCATCTTACTTCTCTCATATCACTTAAAAATACAGTAATCATGATACTTAAATAATATATATGTAAATTCATCCAGCTGGTAAAGTTCAACAGCTATAAGCTATTGTTATACCTATTCACTCTATTAATAGTTACATAACTGCAATTTGCCATACTATCTCATTTTATAACTATTCACGTGTATTGTATAACAATTAGGATCTTTAAAATACACTTAAAATTCAAAAATAAATATATGGCCTAGAATCTTTAAAATTTGTCTGAATTTATTGTACTATTCCTATTTTCATAAATTCGATTTGAGAATTAAGGCTATTATGATAAAAACTAATTTCAAAACTACCTACATATACATACATACATATACAGACATATAAATAAATACAGATATTTGTATATAAAGACATAATATAGCTCCATTTGCCTACTATAAATAGCTTCAAAAGTCAGTCTGAAAGTGAATGACGGCAGGGAGCCTGACAGAGTGTAAAAATTTGGAGATGAATAAATCTCATTCAGGTTCACTTCCATATGCCCTGAGGGCAAAGGCAGGCATGAAGCCTTTGTGTGTCACCTACTGAACTGGGTCATATATGGCAATATTTGCTGTATGGTACTGTGATGAGGCAACATGGGGAGAACCAGCTGGCCAAGACTAATGCACCATCTGGGCTGAAAAAATATATTGCCAATTCCATTGGCAGAGGGGAAAGAGTAAGTTTGTAATCAAGCTATAAATCACAAGCAGGTCTTGCAAGTTGTCAATTAAAAGTCTGATATATTGATGTCCGCAACACATGGATGACTTCTAGGTTTTTAAATATCACTATTTACATAATAAAAACCTTTCAAATATCAATCTTTACCTAATAAAAATTATTCAAAGCACCAGTAAGGAACAGATTATCACATTAAGAAATGTGATTTGAAATATAACAAAAAATATAAAACTAAGACATCACATAGCTGCAGCAGAATTCTGGGGTGTTCAAATGACATAAATTTTAACTTTAAAATCTTAAATTGAGAGAACTTTCTCTGACTATTATCTTCATTTATCTCTGCCCGAAAGGAAAAGAAAATCCATTACATTCACATGTACTTATTTTCTCATATTCAAAGTACATATACACAAATATACATTTATGTGTGTATACAAAGACACACACACAGACACACACACAAATTATTGTCAACCAGAACATTTTAATCTTAGAAAGTACATGGGTTTGGGTGTCAGGTAAACCTGAACCTAAATCCCTATTCTGTTGCTTTCTAGTACCATAGTACTATACAAATTTGATCTGTGAACCACAAGGTGCTACAGTGAATATATGAAGAATGAACAATAATACACGTGAAGAAATGAGACTATAGTAACTGTGCAGCAAATAATAGCTGCATTGCTGTTATGTAGGCGAATAATACACTGGCACAGAATTTTATTTAACTGTCGAGTGTATGCTATAATTATATATGAGTTTTGGTCATAAAGCTGAGAACATACCCCAAACCAACTAGCTCCATAAATGTTTTCTAGTCAGTCATCAAATTCAGATTTCATGTGGTTAACTCTTAACATTTCTATATTTTAATAATTTTGCATTTACCCCAGTCAAATAACCCTAGAATGGACCAAATTCTGAGGCCAATCTGTAAGAACTTCTGGGATAATCACCAGACCAGACAACTCAGTCAATAGTTACTATGCATTGAGCATTCAATATGTGAACATCTGTTTATTAGGTACTTTTTTAAACTTTTCAAATTTAAGCTATAATGATTAGCAACCATGCACCTCACCAAGAGATCAGAAACTTCCAAATATTCACTAGAGTTCTGACCAGGATGAGGCAAGTGAGTCATACAAATACGAAATTTAAGGAGGAATTCACTCTCAGGTACTAATCACACTCAAAGACCCTACATTTGGTGTCAAGTCTCTGCATCTGCCTATCACTATAGCTCCCTCCAAATATATTCCTCTCAATGATTTCAACTCTCACTGGACTCCCAATGCTCTCATCAGTCCTAGCAGTGACTAACTAATATTGCTAATTTTTGCCTCACCATCCCTTATTTACTCTCTTCCAGGTTCACACCTCCTCAAGCTAAATTTTCTTTTCTGCTGGGACCATGTCTGATAAAGCATCAACTCAAATGATAAATATGTTGTTATATACATCTAGATAGAAATTTAGGTCTGCTATAAATTTCTTGAGTAAATACATTTTGTAAGCTATATATAAAAATAGATTTGTGAACTTAAAATCAATTGCTATGTGTGTTTCCCTATATTCCTTTCGTTTACAGAAAAAGCCTATTTTAGCTTTCACTTAAAATGTACATATCTTGTATTTGACATATAGGTTTACAAAAAACACCTCACTGAAACAAAAATCAATCTGCTGCTCGATTTGATTCCTCAGCCTTCTTCACCTTTACCCAAAATGACATTTTTAAAAATTAATGAAACCTTGTGATAAAAGCAGATCAATTCTATAGTAAAAGTATTATCACATTTTGCCTGTTTCCTAAAAGCTAATGATTTAGCAATATTTTGTCACAAATGTTATAACCTTAAGTTTTGATAAATTTAGTATATCTAAATCTAATATTTTCACTTTGTATAAGACAAATCTGAATGAAATTGATATTAAAAACTTTAAAAGATCAATTAAATTATTATAGGCCATCCCTGTATATTCTATTTTTTTCATCCCTGTATATTCTAAAATAAACATTTACTTATTACTCTTTGAGACATGTGTTTAATATTATAATAATCTCAAAGTGGGAAATGTTTCTAGAATAACTTGGAGGTTACTGAAAGATGTGCATAATGTGCACTCATAATATCAAAATTATTATATGTGTATATTACATGCACACATATATATGTGTGTGTATGTATATATATATATATATATATATATATATATATATTTAAAGGGATATTAGCAATGAATCCTCTACTTATTCTAAAGATATTCGTGATCAAACTTCCTTAAAATATTATATGAGAGATAAATATAAATTCAGTAGAAAATACTTGAATTATGGAATAAATTAGTTTTAGAATAGCAATAAAAAGAAATGGAATAGCAAATAAATACATATGTTCACTTGAATACAGAGGACAAGAGATGGGGAAGGGTGACAAAACAGTGACAAAGGAGGGCCTCCCTGGTGGCGCAGCACTTAAGCGCTGCGCTGTGGAGCTGTCGGCAGCGGCGACGCGAGTTCAATGCCCGGCCAGGGAGAATCCCACATGGTGTGGCAGACCTCTCCTGCCTCGCCCACTGCTCCCCTCAGCAGTGTATTTCTGATCTGCCTGTTCTGCTCCCCGCTCTGTCTCTGGTGAACCCTCTCGCCGCCCCACACCTCTGGCCTGTACCCCAGCTTGTATGTATAAAAATAAAAAATAAATATTAAAAAAAAAAAAAAACAGTGACAAAGGAGCACAAGGGGCTGGTGAGATGGAAGCTTTGGTTTTGGGGGCGGGGTTGCAGGAACAACCTAGAGAGGGAGATTTTTTACCTTTAAAAGACAAATAATGATGTAAACCAATGTTAACTCGATTTTTAAAAAGGTGATAATACTGAAATCTAGCTTTAATTATATGTTTGATTGAAATGTAAAAGATCAAGGGAACATATCATTACATTACCATAAGTCATTCTCATGAAGAAAAAGAAGGGCCCTTTTTAAAGAGGGCCCTTTTGGGAATTGAACATTTTATAAAGAACTAAACTGAATAAGAATTTGGTCTATTTCCATAAATCAAGATATAGTTTTGAATTGTCTGACTTCTCTAGATCATATACTGTCAATTGTATTGATGCTCACTTTTGCTTTAAAGTCAGTCATGTTCTCTAACACTTGTTTAAAAAACAATCAGTGTCAACATAGGGCAAAATGGTTCAATGAACTTCATTACATGGATAAATTAATCCCAGTTTTGCTTCTCTTTCTATGTAATTCAGAAGATAAATACTGCAATGCATGTATTCTCTAACTTTTCTGTCAGGAATTAGCAAACAATATTCTATGGCTATGATGATATAGTTTTCTTTTGGTAGAAACAGAAACTTGAGAGGAATTTTCCTAACTGGAGACTAAGTTTCCTTAAGAAACCATCACAATTAGTTCCTCAGCCTCTGCCAAGTTATAGAACCTCTTTACAAGTAAAATAATTGTTCTTTTCTGTTTTATACTTCCTGGGGAACTCAGTACCTCCTATGTCTAGCATGCTAGCATTTTTTTTTTAAGATTTATTTATTTTTGCATACAAGCTGGGGTGCAGGCCAGAGGTGTGGGGTGGTGAGAGGGTTCACCAGAGACAGACTGGGGAGCAGAACAGGAAGAGCGACGGAAACACACTGCTGAGGAGAGCAGCAGGCAAGGCAGGAGAGGTCTGCTGCGCCATGTGGGAATCTCCCCACCGAACCAGGCCTCAGCCACAGACAGCTCCACAGGGTTGCGCTTAACCCGTTGTGCCACCAGGGAGGCCCCATGCTAGCATCTTAATGCTCATAATCCTCAGTAAAATTTTTCAATATGAACAGTTATTTATTTTGATAAGGGAATTGAAGACATGATCTTTTGCAGAGGTACTGTCACAAGTCATAACAAAGTCAGACACATAGTAATCTCATGATTTTCTTGAGTGGAAATTAGATAAGGAACATTTTACAGCAGGTATCAGCTCAACAAAAACTTAAAGAAGTCTCAGAAACTGTGATTTCAGTGTTAAATGATTGCTCCCAAGGTATATATATCATTTTCTTCATTATGGAAATAACATATCAGTCTTTATATTATGCAGCAAGTTCCCTTTCATTGTGAAATAATTTTCTCCACATGGCAATAATAATCCTAACAACAGGCTGTTATTATGAGCTGAATTTCCAAAGTGCCAGCCACTGAGTTGAAAACTTTACATAGATTATCACATTAAATCTTCATAAAAATCTGTAAGGTAGGGCCTCCCTGGTGGCGCAGAGGTTGGGCCCTGCGCTGCGCTGTGGAGCTGTCGGCAGAGGCGACAACAGTTCGACGCCCAGCCAGAGAGAGTCCCACATGGTGCGGCAGACCTCTCCTGCCTCGCCCGCTGCTCCCCTCAGCAGTGTATTTCTGATCTGCCTGTTCTGCTCCCCACTCTGTCTCTGGTGAGCCCGCTCGCTGCCCCACGCCTCTGGCCTGTACCCCAGCTTGTATGTATAAACAAATAAATATTTAAAAAAAATCTGTAAGGTAGGTATTGTAATTATTGAATCTACTTTACAAATCAAGAAAGGCATATTAATAACATTCCCCCAGATCATACACACATAATAATGCAAGAAACAGACCTTACGAGTCAAGCCACTATCTGCACTGCTTTCCTATATTACAGAGAAGGCAGGCAGTCATAACTCATAGTGACATCAATTATTTTTGCCATAAATTTAGGAATCATTTATGGGTCATTAAATCTTAATACTTGCATTAATGCTGGCCAATCTTTTTTGAAGAATGCAATGATTACTTCCTCAATTTCAAGATACATATGGGAAAATTCTAAATTTTTTACAAGTATATAATAAGAAAAACACGGTATGAAATACTCTTTGCCAGTGTAAAAATATGCAGTAATGTGTACATTCTTAGGTGTACTTATTCCCTTCACTAATATTTTTTTGAGTGTCAACCTTTTATAATAAATTGTCCTGGGTGCTGTGAAATCGTGCCTAAATTCCCCTGAGATTTCATTTTGAGTCTCATTACTGAATATGTGTTTAATAATGGCAGAGACACAGAGGTAATGATATAGCATTATTTAGAAATAATAGCCCCAATGATACCAGCATGGTATCACCATTCTAGACATCAGGATAAGCAGCATGCCCCTGGAAACTTAGATTTTAAGCACTAATGAGCAGCGATAGCCAACAGAATAGCAGTCTGTTGTTTGAAAAGACTGGTGAATCTTTAAAATAGTTTTCACAAACTCTCTATCTCTTTCAATTCAGCTTGTTTGATTCACAGTACTACTGCATAGCATGGCAGAAATTTTGTTTGTTTTCAGCTTGATATTTTAACTACTGTGTCCTACATTAGATCAGCTGGATATAGTCTTCAAATGTGACTTGCAGAAAACAGCAGTTTTTGTTGTTGTTGTTATTTTACTAAAGTATAAAGTCACAGTCCTGTATTTTCACTTCTCCTTTCTTACCTAAATCATTGGAGCAAAAATGAAAAAAGTCATTACATCAGCAAATTAGTTCAACCAAGCAGTAGCCTCAAACCACAGGTTAATTTGAACTGTTCAAATATAATTACTTAAAAAGGAAAGGATTCATTACTTTTGTGGTGTTTGCTGGTTCATTGCACCATTGTCAGAGATTGTCAATAAACAAATTACATCTAACGCTGTGCCCTTCTGCAGAACAGGTCTCCTGAGAATATCTACTGCACATTATGCTTTGTTTCATTTTTTGTGTGACCCATTCATATGGTCTTGGTTTTAACATTTTAAAACCTTCTCAATTTTACTTAACAATTACATGAAAGCAATGCAAGCAGTCTAACATAAACCGAACCAATAAATGAAACATTCATAGATAAGATTTGCATGTTTTGTATTTGTTTTTTAACCAGGACCTTCATGAAATTTTTGAGTAAACTAGTATATCTGTATCATTTTTGCAAGAATGTCCATTGATTTGATTTGAATTATAAAGTATCCCAGTCCACACACACAAAAAAGTTTAGATACATTGCTCTAAATAACTTTTTAAAAGTGACTAATAACAAAATGGTTATAAATGAGATAGGGTGAAGGGTATAACTGAAGGAACCACTTGATAATTGAATACTAAGTGCCAGAGATAAACTATAGATTTACTTTGCCATCTGACATATAGGTATACATGTTGCAAACATGTTTTTTTTATAGCTGACTAGTATTCCACTGTGTATATCTACCACATATTTCTTTATCTACTCATTTGTTGTTGACCACTTAGGTTGCTTCCATAATCTGGCTATTGTAAATTATTCTGGAATGAACATAGGAAGGCATATATCTCTTTGAATTGGTTTTTTGAGTAGGTACCTAGGAGCAGACTCGCTGGATCATATGGCAGATGTGTTTTTAATATTGAGAAACCTCTATATTGCCTGCCAATATTGAGAAACCTCTATATTGTTTCCTGCCAACAGTATACTAGGGTTTCTCTCATTTGACATCTTTGCCAACATTTACCCCTTTTTGTCTTGGATATGGGTAATTCTCAGAAGTGTGAGGTGGTTATCTATTGTGGTTTTGATTTGCATTTCCTTGCTAATAAATGATAATGCTATTACTTCCATCATGTACAGATACAATTATTTTAATAAGGGAGATTTGTACCTGAAATGGCATCTAGAAAGAAAAGAAAAAAGGTAAGGAAAGGAGTGGGGAATAAAGGAGGCAAAATAGAAAAGGACATACAAAAGTGGGGAGAAGAGAAAAGAATGAAGAAGAAAAGAGTAAAGGGGATAGAAAGAGAAAAAAATGACAGTTTTTATTTTCCTTCCACGTTAGGAAGGTTTTACATTTGTATTCCAAGGTATAAGCAGACCATAGCTGGTGGAAAACCACCCCAACTTATCCCATTAACACATAACAGGAACTCGTAAAATGAGCAGGAAATGTAGTGTAAAATGATCATTTTTCCAAATTGGCAACTCCAGTGCTTCATGAATTACAGAGCTTCAGACAAGAGGGATATTCAGGATTTCCCCCTATTTCAGCTATTAACCAAGCACTCCAATAATTTATATTTAATCGTGCCCTCTGTTTGATCATGTAAGTATAGGTATGGTTTTTATTCACTATAAAGACATTTATGCTTGTCAGTCAGGTTTAAGTTCACAAACTGGGGAGAACTTTGTTCCTGACATTTAATTCTTATAAATCCTGAGAGCAGACTCTATTTACCTAGCATGTATGTAATATTGCTTAAGCTCTGCTGCTTGTTGAGAAGGGAACAAGTCTCATGAAAATCTTTGTGAATATTAAATATATCTTACTCAGATTACTTTTGTAATAGACTTCATAGTTAGGCTTTATATTTTTAATATGTCTAATACAACTACACTTTCCAAAAGTGCCATTAATTTTGCTGAGTTCAAAGCAAATATTAATAATCAATAGGTGACAATTAAGTCCAGTACCTTTAAAATAAAGAAAAATCAGAAATCAGAGCCAGTCTTTCCTACTAGCTATGTTTTTGTTTTAGGAAGCCATGTTTTTCCCTGAGACAGTAAGCTGATTTTATAAATATTTAATTTAGGGTAGAAGTGCAGGAAAGAAGAAGGATGTATTGAAACACACTCCAGGAAAACATTAAAAGTAGAAACAGGAGAAATGGGGGCAAACAAGTACACAAAATGATTTTACAAGATATAACTTTCCTAATCCCAACATAAAGAATAGAAAATGTATTATTTACATTTCTTCTTTTTATCCAGTTATGCTTCAGTCTCTATGGAGACTTGATAAGCAGTAGCAGATATTGGAGATTTCAAACCACTGTTATTAAGAATGTGTCTTGGCCAAAGATGCTTCCAGAAGAATAAAAGGTGGAGAGCTTAGAAATCCAAGAAGCATGAGCCTCCCTGGTGGCACAGTGGTTAAGCCCTGCGCTGTGGAGCTGTCAGCAGTGGCAACGCGAGTTCGTCACCCAGCCAGGGAGATACCCACATGGTGCAGCAGATCTCTCCTGCCTCGCCTGCTGCTCCCCTCAGCAGTGTGTTTCCGTCGATCTACCTTTTCTGCTCCCCACTCGGTCTCTGGTGAACCCTCTCATCTCCCCACACCTCTGGTCTGTACCCCAGCTTGCATGCATAAAAATAAATAAATCTTAAGAAAAAAAAAGAAGAAATCCAAGAAGCTTATACCTGGGATAAACAAAACATATTCAGTGGAGCTACAGAAAAAGATGTCAGAAAGTACATTAAGCAGCAAGACCAGATTTGAAGATGGTAAAAATGGGATGTTCCTGAGAATAGGGATTAAAACATTTTACTAGAAACAAGTAGCTCTAAAGAAAAATGTGACCAAAAGAATGAGAGAGAATGAATGAGAAATATGTGAAATGAAACATTAATAGCAGTAAGTATTGAAATAATATAGCTTTGGAGAATCTGTACACATGATACTAATTTTAAAAATAAAGTAAAATATACAGGAAGATATAAATGGGAAATCGATACGTTATAGAAACTATATAGAAACTACTTTATAAAGGACTCTGACTGAGCAGTCACTAAAATCCCAGATGCTGCTAGATGATGGTGTCAAAATCTCTGGGAATATACTGACAGAGGTATGACAAAGAGAATATGAGGACTAAATTCTAACAGAAGTTTCCCAGGAAACTACTTCTTACTAAATTAATGAGTATTAAAGTATTGTCTGGGATTTAGAATGAAGGAAATGGGTATAAAATATAAGCCTTACCTATCCAAAAAATCCCAGCCCTCTACTTTAATGCTAGGCAACCAACCCAGAATCTATTCCCTAAAACCCTAAACCATCCTTCCATAACATACACACCAGCAACTTTCTACTTCAGATACATACAGTTCTCTTCCTCAGCATCATTTAGCACAGTGGTGCTTTTTATACTACAGGCAGCCTGGTCAGCCATCCTTCTCAAACTCCATAAAGCTATCTCAAATTTCTTCACATTCCACAAACTTTCTTCAACATTGTCATTTCTCTCTACACATGACCTTGGCAGCCTCCTTTACTGAAGAAATAGAAGCCACTACAGAAGAACTCCATCGACTTTTAATGTCTGTCCTCACTTTTCTTTCCTCAGAAGTGATGAAAGGATCCTTTTTCCAGTTCCAAGTTGATTTTTCCTTCTACATTTTTGAACCCACCCCCTCCAATCCCTTCCAGAAAGCAAAAATACTTTGCACCACAGGTATGTACTTGTTCTCCAAAGTTTTCAAAACCTTCATTTCTAGTTGTATTTCCACATCCTTATAAACATGCTCAAATTTGTCCAACAAAAACAAACAAAAATACCTACTCAAAATTGAATCCATTTCAAGTGAACACTTGTTTTCTATATCCTCATTTCACAGACAATTTTAACAAAATAATCAGTATGTGCTCTCTCTCTTATTGATCTTATACCCATACAGGTTCTCTTCTTTCAATCCTGCTGAAGTTTATCTTGCTAAGGACACCAACTGCCTCAAGCCAATATATGTACTCTTTCTTTCGGAACCACTCTTCCCCTTGAATTGTTTGATAAAAGTTCTACAAATCCAATTGTTCTTTCTTTGCCTTCTTCCTATACTGCTCATCTTCTGCCTACCCTGCAAATGTTGAGACCCCAGAAATGGAGCATTGATTTTCAAGACTCTCGATGAATTTCCTTTTCATTCTTTCAGGGTATTTTGCTGATTTTCAAAATTTCATCATTCCATCTATAAGGTGACAATGCTAAACTCTATATTTTCAGTCCAAAACACTTCTGTGAACGCTAGACATAATTATATAGTACCACCTTAGGTTCCAAAGACAATTGAACTGTATGTCCAAAGTGTACCTTTATATTTTCTCTTCAAACTTGTTCCTATTACATTTGTTAGGCACATAAAAGGCATTCCACCCACCTAGCCTTATGTGAGAGAACCAGGTATATTTCTCCCCAGGATTTGTTCTCAGACTCATTGCCCTTTAGAAAGTAGGTCAAAGCCCGGTGTCCTGCACATGTAGTTTTAATGAAATATTATCAGTGCTTCAAATTTACCATGTTATTCCAAATATCCTTGGTCTTGATTATGATATTGGATAAGTTCTTCCTATGTGAAAACTACTGATACTGCAAGTCACATTTTAAATATATATTCGCTATAAATTCCTTTTGGAAACCTAACCTTAGAAAATATTGGCTATTCTTTCATAGGGTCTACTTGAGATCCCTAAATATTTCTAACTTATTCCATGTTATTACATTCAATTGCTTACATATACTTATTTCAACATAGGATGTTAATTTTCTTGATGGCAGATTCATTTTACTCATTTTTTCCTCCATGTAATACAGTACAGACACAAAGTACATACACATTAAACATTTAAAAGAAGGGACAGGTCTCAAAGGCGAAATTACTAAAGAGTTTTATAGAATGAAGGGGATTGTCAATTCTCATCTAAGTTTGGAGTCAATCATGTAAAGTCAGTAAAACCAATGCTCTCCCAATTTGCCTATTCGAAATGATACCAGAATTTGCAAATATTTCTCTAATAAACTAGTAACAAATATAATTTGAATTTCCTTTGTTGGATGGCCTGGAAAATTTCTTCCACACTAAAATCAATGTATATGGATGTTAGATTCATGTTTGGGCTGGTCAGGTGCAGAGTGCTCACTTTGATTTAAAGAAGCATTATCTGGTGATGTACGTTCACCAACCTATGTGTCCAAGTTAGTATATCATAAGCTAGACTCCCAAAAATGCACAAAACATGCCAATTACTGATAAATATCAATGAGCTTTTGACTCCTTCAATGAGATATAAAGCAGAACTGGACCAGAACACTGCACTGAACCAATGATAACACAGGAGTTAAAGGCTGAAGCAAAATTCACATAGTCATATTCTACCTTGTGAGAGTTCCAGATTGACTACTCAAGAATCTAAGTCTTGGGCCTCCCTGGTGGCGCAGCGGTTGAGCGCTGCGCTGTGGAGCTGTCGGCAGCGAGTTCGACGCCCAGCCAGGGAGATTCCCACATGGTGCGGCAGACCTCTCCTGCCTCGCCCACTGCCCCCCTCAGCAGTGTATTTCTGATCTGCCTGTTCTGCTCCCCACTCTGTCTCTGGTGAACCCTCTCACCGCCCCACGCCTCTGGCCTATACCCCAGCTT